>PVKU01001466.1:0-299395 GCA_004027475.1 Anoura caudifer
AGAAAGCTCATAGCAAGTGGCTCACTCGCCCGGACCCCCTGCCTCACCCAGCACGTCATCTCCTCCGTCAGTAAAACAAGAGGGAAGCTAACATTCTTCCATGTTCACCACGTGCCAGGTACTGTGCCAGTCACTTTAACATGTTTCCTCAATCAATTTTTCACCTCACTATGAGGTAAGTCACTATCTCTATTTTATAAATGAAGAGGTTAAGTCACTGAGAACTAGTAAGTGATGGAGCGAGGACTTAAACTCAAGCCAGTCTCTGGTTCTAAAGCCCATTTCTTCCCATGGCAAGAGAAAGCAGTGATGTTTCAGGTAGGACCAAAGGACACGCCCAGCAAACCTGACTACACTTTTGGTAAGTACGAAGATAAGTCTTCACAGCAGAGCCTGATTTTAGTGGCCAACGCTATTCTTTCAAATATAAGGAGAAAGCCAGAAAAAAAAATATTAAGGTAAAAAGAAGACACAAAATCTCTATGATATAAGACACTCAAAATGTGGGATACAACATCAGTGAGAAATTTTAACTGACAATGTTGTGCCCTTGGCTACGACCATCAGCAAGGACATTGGATTAGGTAAGACACAACCGCGTGGGCCAACCTGGCCTGAAAACTTTAAAGGGAGCTTCTCAGGGATATGAATAAATTTATGACTGCAACTCGATCATCCACGGTGATAGACAAAATTGGGACTTAATGTGACTCAAAGGTGTTCATTCAGATGCTGCTTGTTGGGCTCATGGGGGACCTACAGAAGAAAGATACTGCAAAGAAAAACCAGCGCTTGTATGAAGTGCTGTAAGTCCTGCTAGCTGGTTTCAGGAATGAGAAGGAAGAATGTTGGACAAATATTTAATTAAGCAGGAACACAATTTGATTGAAAAATCTCAATTTTACTTAACAAGTCAATGGTTGGGGGGGAGCAGGGGGGGCAAGAAATGGGATTTTTTTTCCTAAAGGCTTTCTCTTGAAAACTATTTATTCAAGGGATTATGTCTCAAGATTATCAAACTCTGTGTGTATATGTGCTCTGGGGAGTTACTAATTACTTCTCCCTTGCCTTAGAGATTTCAGATTATCATTAAGAGCAGGATATGGGTGTTTTACAGGTACTTTGCTGCCATTTCATTAAATGCAATCCAGGGTATTTTTCTTTTCAGCTTATTTCTGAAGTAAATGATTTACATATTTAGAGAGAGACTATCAAAAGAACCACAGTTACGCTCTGGCTGGTGGCTCAGTTGGTTGGAGCATCACCCCATACACCAGAAAGTTGTGGGTTAGATTCCCAGTCAGGGCACATATGTAGGTTGCGGGTTCGATCCCCAGTCAGAGTGCGTACAGGAGGTAATGGACGACATGTTTCTCTCTCACATCAGTGTTTCTCCCTCTTCTCTCTCTCTCTCCTCTCCTCTTTCTCTAAAGTCACAATAAAAATAAATCCTGAAAAATCTTTCTAAAATTGTGCTACATAAGCAAGAGCCATATAAATTTTTTTTTTCTGGAAGGCCCATGTACTAATTTCTATCCCACCCATTTAATCACTTGTTCCCGCTTAGTGAAGACCATCTTTACCTCTGGCAACAATACAAAAACAAACCCTTTCTCTGTGAAAAGGAAGACAAGCCCTGACCGGTGTGGCTCAGCTGGCTGGGCCCATCCGCAAAGTGAAGGGATTCCCGGTCAGGGCACGTGCCTGGGTTGCGGTTCGGTCCGTGTGCCAGAGGCCGCAGGTCGATGTTTCTCTCACTCTCTCCCTCCCTTCCCCTCCCTCTAAAAATAAATAAATAAAATCTTTTTTTTGAAGGAAGACAAGAACCTGCTATTGTCTCACTTTTATCTTTCTCTCTACTACAATCTCGGGCAGGCAGATGAGGACCAAGCAGACGACAGCAGTGTCCCTGCTCACACTGCCCGGTGACCACAGGGAAGCACTTCCCTCTCAGGACCAGGATTTGATGCTGGAATGAGGAAAAGGCCTCAAATGCTAACTTCAAAGGCTAAACCTGCCTCTTGACAATGTGCTGTTTTATTTCTTATCCATTTAAAAATTATATGTTCTTATGCATATAATTATACACATGAAAAAGACCTTAAGTATGGTAAAATATCACTAGTGGTAGGATTGCAAATAGTTTAATTTCTTTCTTTGTGTTTCTCTGTACTTCCTAACCTTCCTAGAATAAATATACATTACTTTTTAAAATAAAAAATGTTATTACATTATTTTCTTATGCAAGCTTTTGCATTTGGTTTCATAATGAAATGATCTATAAAACCTAAAGAATCTGGTAAACAATCTATATCGTGTTTCATGCTTTCTGATTTAGAGAAGGCAGGAATATTCTCAGGCATGCAAATGAAAATATGGTTGTAGCTGTAATTTAATTCGTAAGTCAATTTTCTTATTAGATACCTCCCCTCTGCAACAGTGAAGACACTCAGAGAAAATGATCACTCTCTTGGTAAAGCCATGAGAGCAACCAGGAATAGAATATGAAAGATCGAAGTATCCCCGAACTGGGTCTGAATAATATCTCTAGATTAGTGACATAGATCAACGCTATCATACTTCACACCAGAATGATTTATGATTTATAGCTCTCTCTCTTTCTCCTTTGGCTGAATGCCCTGCACCTCAAGGTGAAATCTTGTTTCATTAAAATCAAGTATGAAACATCAGAATGAATTGACCAAGTTCAATAGATAGTTGATTCATTGCCATCTCAGAAGAGAAAACCTTTAGGTGATTTTGGGATAATGAAAGAAAGTAAGTGACCCAATCTCCAGGGTACTTAGATTGAGTTGAATGAAGATACTGATGTCCATACATACAAATGGCAGTTAAATATGTTTATGTAGTAAACTCAGGGCCACGTGATGATTGTGGCAATGGTGGAACCTTGGGAAAAGGCCAACTTTTGTCAGAGGTGGTCTCTGTGCTTAATTACAGTGTCTTGTTTTGTTTTGTTTTTTTGTGCATTCTCGGTTATTATAATGTTACACTAAGCACTGAAATAAACAAATCAGCAATGTTAGTGAGTCTACCACAAGCAGAATTAGATGGTTGAGAGAAAAAACTTCAAAGAAAAGAAGAAAATAGTCGTGTCAGTTATAAAGCTAACTTCTGAGGTTCTTGGAATTACTATGTGTTTTAGTTTTCAAAAAATGTTTTCCCTCATATTCCATTCAATGTTTTCAAAGATCTATCTTTAGAATACCTGTGAAAATTTTACTTGCATGTATATGCATGGTTAAACATACATATAAACAAGCTAATAAATTGGGTTGTCTTACTTGCTGAAATTACACAAGACAAATTTTACTTTTTAAAATTTTTTAAATTGATTTGAGAGAGAGAGAAAAAGAGAAAGAAGCACTGATGTGTGAGAGAAACATCCATCAGTTGCCTCATGCATGCACCCCGACTAGGAATCAAACCTGCAATCTTTTAGTGTATGGGACAATGCTCCAACCGAGTCACCCAACTAGGGAGGTTGATTGTTATATGTGCCCTGACTGGGGATCAAACCCACAACCTTGGCATATCAGGGACGATGCTCCTACCAACTGAGCTATCTGGCCAGGCCCAATACAAAACAAAATTTAAGGGAGGGCCATTAACATGCTAAAGTAACATTTTATTTTATCAAATTGACTAAATTGAGAAGGAAGAAACACAAATGATGATTGCAAAAAGAACTTTCATAGTCCAACCAGACCAAAATACAAATTCTTTCACTAAACTGCACAAATACCCTGGCCTACCTCATTGTACCAATACCATCTTTAATAATCTCAAACCCTCTATTCCAATCAATGAGAGTTTAGCATTTACATAAATATAGTTAGGAGCTCAAGCAGAGAACACCAAAAAATACTTTCTTTGATGAAGAACAAATAATTATTAGGGTTACAAAATGTCATTTGGTTTGATGATGGTATTTTTTGCTTTGTTCGCTTTTGGATACCAACTAAATTTTCTTCTGACCTTGTGCTTGAGGTTTGGTTTAATTAACAAGAATTTATTGGTTTATTTTTAAAGATTTTATTTATTTCTTTTTAGACAGAGGGGAAGGGCAGGAGAAAGAGAAGGACAGAAACATCAATGTGTGGTTGCCTCTAGAGCTCTCCCCTACTGGGGACCTGCCTCACAACCTAGGCATGTGTCCTGAATGGGAATCGAACCAGCAACCTTTCAGTTCTCAGGTCGGCACTCAGTCCACTGAGCCACACCAGCCAGAGCTACAATTGTTTTAAAGCTTCATAGATTTATTGTTTTTAAACCCAAAGCATATCTTCCTATGTCACTAGTCACAGGTTTTATTTCCTGAAATTTACTGACTTTTGCAAGAAAGAGCCTGAAATTTGCATACTACCTCTATAGTCACTTATACAACGCAACCCTAAATGTACCATATCTATTAAACTACCACTGGTTTTCACATTCTCTTCATTCTGTTTGGCCATTCTAGCAAGTACACTGAGAGTTAGGACTGGCCTTGTAAGTCTCCATCATCTTTGCAATGATTTTGTGGCCTGTTGAAATGCAAATACCTCCAAAACAAAAAAAGGGATTTGGGGGCTCTGTTAGACTTCTTAATAAGATTTGTATAATTTTTAAAAATAAGTTTTTGACTTCCGGCCAAGATGGAAGCATAGGTGGACACACTGTGCCTCCTCACACAACCAAAATTAAGGACAACAAAGATTTAGAAACAAGAAAACAACCAGAACTGATAGAAAATTGAACTGTATGGAAGTCCAACAACCATTCATCCAGACCGGTAAGAGGGGCAGAGTTGTGGCAGGAAAATGTACAGGTTGGAGGACCTGGGTGTGCAGGCAGCAGAAGGAAGATCCCAGGTGCACAGGCGGTGGCTAGTGGACGCCAGGCATGGGGTGGCAATGGTGCAGACCCAGTGAGGCCGTGCAAGGCGGCTGGCTGACCAGGTGGTCCCACATTCATACGCAGATAATCCAGGTGAAGGGGAAGTGGCAGAAAGGACTGGAATACAAGAGAGAAAGGAGCAAGCACCATTGTTCCCTCTCAGACCCCGTCCCCACATACAGCGTCACTACCCACTGACTGGGCTGCCCCACCCTAGGGAACACCTAAGTCTCCGCCCCTCACTACATAACAGCCACAACTAGACCAAACCCCCCCCCCAAAACTGGCTCAAACAGGAGAACAAATCAAAGCCCTAGAGCCAATTCATCTAAGCAACCAAGAGATAGCCAACCTATCAGATGCACAGTTCAAAGCCTTGGTGATCAGGATGCTCACAGAATTGGTTGATTTTGCTCACAAATTAGATGAACAAATGAAGGCTACACTAAGTGAAATGAAGGAAAACGCACAGAGAACCAATAGAGATGGGAGGAAAACTGGGACTCAAATCAATGGAGGGGACCAGAAAGAAGAAAGAAACAATCAAGCAGAAAAGAAGGAAGAATCAAGAATTCAAAAAAATGAGAAGAGGCTTAGGAACCTCCAGGACATCTTTAAACGTCCCAACATCCGAATTATAGGGGTATCGGAAGGGGAAGAGGAAGAGCAACAAGTGGAAAACTTATTTGAACAAATAATAAAGGAGAACTGCCCCAATCTGGCAAAGGAAATAGACTTCCAAGAAATCCAGGAAGCTCAGAGAGTCCCAAAGAAGTTGGACCCAAGGAGGAACACACCAAGGCACATCATAATTACATTAGCCAAGATTAAAATGAAGGAGAGAATTCTAGAAGCAGCAAGGGATAAGGGCACAGTCACCTACAAAGGAGTTCCCATCAGACTGTCAGCTGATTTCTCAAAAGAGACCTTACAGGCAAGAAGGGGCTGGAAAGAAGTATTTGAAGTCTTGAAAGTCAAGGACCTACATCCAAGGCTGCTCTATCCAGCAAAGCTTTCATTTAGAATGGAAGGGAAAATAAAGTGCTTCTCAGATAAGCTCAAGTTAAGGAGTTCATCATCACCAAGCCCTTATATGAAATGTTAAACGGACTTATCTAAGAAAAAGAAGATAAAAAATATGACAGTAAAAAGATAGCAAACTCACAGATATTAACAACTACACCTAAAACAAAAGCAAACTAAGTAAACACTAGAACAGGAGCAAAACCACAGAAATGGAGATCACATGGAGGGTTAGCAACAGGGGAGTGGGAGGAGGAGAGATGGGGGGAAAAGGTACAGAGAATAAGTAACATAGACAGTGGGTAGAAAATAGACAGGGGGAGGGCAAGAATAGTGTGGGAAAAGTAGAAGCTAAAGAACTTATGACACATGGACATGAAGTAAAGGGGGCGGAATGTGGGTGGGAGGGGGTGTGCAGGGTGGAGGGGAATGATGGGGGAGAAATGGGACAACTGTAATAGCATAATCAATAAAATACATTAAAAAATAAAGTAAGCTTTTGATAAGAAAAAGGGGTGAGCAGAAGGTGACAGTGGGCTCGAAGGGGAGGGGCGTGCACAGACACACAGGCACCCAGAGCGCATTACCCTTGTCGTGCAAGCCCAGTAAGAAGCGCTCTGCGCTGCCAGTGCCACAGAACCAGCAGGAATCGAGGTTATCTTAGCACAGAAGGAAGATACCCAGCAGAAGAGTCCAGCTCCTGGTTCTTAACTAAAGTGAACAATAAATACGACAGTCACTTAAACGATCAACAATGTATTTAAATAGTACCCCCGAATGGTCTGCAGCATGCGCACTAAAACATGTACAGTCCAATCCTGATAAGATCAGTTCATTGCGAGTGCTTCGTTTCTACGATCTTTAACACGACACGGTGGGTCGGCAAAGCATGGCTTTAAACGCCTTTGGGAAAAGCTCCAAAAAACAAAACATACCAATATTTGTAGTATTATTCCTGTTTTGAAAAATTAGTAATGGTGTTTCCCTTGGTTGTGTAATAATCACTAGGAACATAAACCTAGGGATTTGTTAATTTAATCTTTATTGTATCTTTTCCATTACCACTTAGTGCTCTTATACTCCCCTCCCCCAGCAATCAGTACACTGTTGTCCATAATTTTTTAAATTTGTCAAGTTAAAAAAAATGCTTTTAAATGGGCACTTGCAATAAGAGATAAATCAGATGTGGTAATGGCTTCTTTTGTAAAAGCCATATGTAAACAGCACATAAAGTTGACAAGTCAAGCAGCAGTAGCCCATTCTTCAGCCAAAAAAGGAAAGAAATGAAGAAAGAAGAACAAAAAATTACCAAAAAGAAAAACATTCCCTGGCCCTCTGCCCCCCAAAGCCTCAGAAATAACGGTTCTGGTATACTTTTGCTGGAAAACTCAGGCCAACTGATGGGTTAAAACAGGACATTAGAATCGCAAATACTCAATATGGGGATAAACTAACAACAGAGTAACCGTGTGGCCAGCAAAAGATGGTTTAAAATTCTATCTTTATTCTCCAGTGCGCCGTTTTTTTATCATGCAATACATGTCTCTTCCTTCTAAAGTTTCTCCCTTGGCTATACCCTCCCCAACTGTAAAGAAAAATAAAGTTTGTGTGCTATTGGTCCCTAGCTAGAAATACAACCTTATAGAGCTCACTAGCTTCTCCATGAAACTTGAGTCATTTTCATGGTCCATTGCTATTTTCTGGCACACAAAGATTACATCTGGATAAAGGAGCATATTTAGGAAGATGTTGGCCTTAATTAAATCACAGTTGGTAAAACTGCTTATTATATGAAAATCACTTCATAACACAGCCTTTCACAAATGCCAGCAAATGGAATTTGCCAGTGACATATCCTTCAAGCACCGTTTTTATAATTTCCTAAACAGTGCTGTTATTAGATTATCCCCACAATAGGCAAACGTAAAAGCAAACAGCTTCAAAATCAGTGCCCGCTGCAAAATTTTAACTATTAGGTAATAGAAAATTTTGCCTTAACACCGCACTCACCAGCAAGGACTCCACAGATCAAATGAGTGTTCTCAGACTTGAACTACAGACGTCAGAGTGATGGAGCAAGTGTTAAAGGTCACACTAAGCACACCTAGGAGACGGGAAGCCTTTAGTTGGTCAATTCTACTTCATTGCACTAAGAAGGGCTGAGGTGGAGAGAGGAAGACGGAGAGAAGGGGCTCTAACCCGCACGAAAACTCACTTAGCATGGAACACAATTAAACACGTTTGGCGGGGTTTCTCAGAAGTCCCCGTTCCGAAAGTGATAAAGCCGTAATGAGCACTTCCGAAAACTACAGCTACTAGCTAGCAGTGTCTTCTCCTCCTGAAGAAATCTGTAATAATGAAAAGGGCTTTCCATGTTAACATTTCAACAAATTCCTCCAAGAAATGTGGCTTTGGAGAAACACTGCAACGTTTTTACATTGCTCAGACCTCCACAGGGTACTTACTTTGAGCTGGTAAACAGACCACTTCAAAAGGAGAGTCTTGGTTCTAAGTAATCACCTGGGTAATACAATAGAATCTAAACAGCGAGGGGAGGATGAGAGATAAGGTTCATCCAGGGTGAACTGAAGTAAGAGATCAAGTGGAACTCCGCCTGCTAATTCCACATCACAGGGGCAAGTTCTCCTCACACCCACTCTTCACCCACCCCACTCTTCGTTCTTCACTGTGATCGGAGTGGAAGCCCTGGCAGGTTAATAGCTACTGATTTGTACAGTGCTCTTAAAAAAAAAAAAAAAGACATACCCAGCATATTAAAAAATGCTTCTAACAGATGTGACAATTGCATACTGACCGATTAAGCTGATAAGAAAAAGTTATTTTAAAAACTTGGTATAAATAAGTCAATGAGTTCCAAGCTTATTTAAAATATTAATATCTTGAGAACTGAACACGTGTCAATAGGTTACCTTGGTTTCAGGACTAAACAAGAGACAACTACTGGGCATAGATAAGAGAAAAACATAGAAAAACAGGAGAACGTTTCTGGGAAGACTGGCTGACAGTATCTCTTGATCCAATGAAGCAGAGGTTCCTTTTCCTTTCTTTCTCTTTTCTTTTTCTTTTTTTTTTTTTTTTTGCAGTGGTCTGTCTATGTATGGCATTACTAGCTCCTACTTTCCTTGATGACTAGTATCAACCAGCAAAAGATTTGCAATAAGACTTATTCATGATAAATTTACATATTAACAGAGCCAATAACATGAGAAAATATCAAAGAAATTGTTCCAAAAGAGAACTTCTTGGCAGATGTTTTTTTAGGCTTAAGTATTTGCTGAACAGCTAAATGGATAAACAGTTTACTCCACTGAGCATCAGAGCTCAGAAATCCTGGACCAGGGACCACAAGGAAACACAGGGGCAGGGTTTAGAAAGCACCTCCCAAAGCTCATTACAGACCAAGGAGCCCTTCAGAACACAGCCAGGTCAATTTGGGAGCAAGGACACTTACAAAAGAAGATAACTTCATTCTGTTCTGACTTATTGGTAAACACTGCCTCGTCAGGCTCTGAATTGAGGGATTCCTCTCAGGAAAATCTCTTTATTTTCAAAGAGGACCCCTTCTGAAATGTTTTCCTAAATACCCAATTGCTTAAAACACTAAAGTGTACCAAAAGTTCACAGTGAAAATTATTTCACTTTCTTTACCATGTTTGTTAGATAATGTCCAAAATCTGGCTAAAGAGAAGGTGAATTTGGGACTTGATTATTCCTTAGGGGAAAATAGAGGTAAACTCTTAAAAACTAAGAAACAAACACCAAACAAGTTAGACGGATTCATCACTGAGTGTGTTTTAAACACAGTTAACAGAGAACTATTTGGAAAGCTGACAAAGGCAGGTGTGCTGGGGTGGTTACAGTTATTTTAGATTATAGTTCAGGTGTACCCCGACAGCCACATAAACAGAAACACATACCTCGTCTTTTGTTTTCCATTTCTAATCGCAAACAAGATAAAAAAAACCACTTCCATGTTGAATGAAGATGCCGAGATTGCAACTACAGCCTTAGAAACAGCCCAAAGGCAGGAAACGTAATTAAGCGGTTCTCTGGCTCTCCGGACCTATGTCAGGGGTCAGCAGACTGCAGCCACCGGGCCAAATCCAGCCCTCTCCTGCCTTCGGTGTGGCTATGAGCTAAGAATGGTTTTACCAATTCAAATGGCAGGGGGGGAAATGTAATAATATTGAATGACAAAAATGATATAAAATTCAAATTCCAGGGCCCGTGAGTGAAGTCTGATTAGAACACATTCATGTCCGTATGTTAACGCACTCTCCCTGCTGCTTTGACTGTGCAAGGGCGAGGTCTGTGGTAGGCAAAGCCGAAAATAGTTATTATCTGGCCCTTTACTGAAAAAATTTGCTAACCCCTGGTCTATCTAATAGTTAAAACTCTTGATATCACAAGAGTTTGATACAATTAGCATTTTTTTCTCTTGTAAAACACAAGACAAATGTATCAAACTGCTCTCTGCAATGTATTTTTAGATAAACACAAATTATCAAATAACTGGTTCCTTTTCTGATATTATAATCCAAGATGAACTTATATATACAGAAATGCACCCTAGTCTTGAGAATATGTTCTACAGTGAAAACATTGGTTATTACCTGTGGTAAATGGACAAGAGATTTTAACTGAACCAAATTACAAGACATCACTAGAGAGACTGACACCCATCACAGAGGTGTATGTAGATTCTTTGAATAAACCAGGGACCATGCTACAGATTCAACAAGAGCAGAGGTTTCTGGGTCTTACCAAGGGTTTGGGGGCTACCTGTACATACTGACTGGGCCTGTGGTGATTAATTTGGCACACATCTGCGTTCCAACAGGAGAGACTCTAAGTGAAGAGTTAAAATTGATCCAGTGCCATCTGTGATTTACCATTTAATTCAATTTAACAATTATCTTTTGTTATATGTCTGAGAAATAAAGGTGATGGACTGACAGCTAAATAAAGCAAAGCTTCTCACTTTGAGAAGCGCACAGTTTTGAGGAAACAGGCACGAATGGAAAGAGATGGGTTAATAATATTTCAAATGTTTAATATCATTTTTTTATGGTGGGAATCTAAATCATAATCAGAATGTTAACAGAGAGTAAATTCCCATAATTTTATAATATCACACTGGTATAAATCAAATCGCTTGGGGGTGCTAAAGTATGTAAGGACAGTCAGACTGTCAGAGACAGCAGCAAACTTAGAATGCAGACTCAGGTGGCATATTTCTTCAAAATAAAATAGTGCTACTCTCTTGTCAACAGATTCTTGGCTACAAGAAGTTTCCAATGCTACAAAAATATCCCACCCCAACTCTTTAGTCTAAAAAATAAGTCCCAGACCCTGGCTGGTGTGGCTCAGTGGATTAAGCATTGGCTTGTGAACCTAAAGGTCCCCAGTTCGATTCCCAGTCAGGGCACATGCCTGGGTCACGGGCCAGGTCGCTGGTTAGGGGCATGTGAGAGGCAACCAACTGCTGTTTCTCTCACACATGGGTGTTTCTCTCCCTCTCTCTCTCCATTCCTTCTCCTCTCTCTCTGAAAATGAACAAAATCTTTAAAAAAAAATAAAAAGTAAATCCCAAGTGCCTGTGTTGTTACCTGTGAAGAAGCTGGGATTTCCAGGAATTTCAAAATGCTCTTTTAGAAAGGACATAAAGCTAAAAGAAAAAAAAGAAAAAGAAAAGGAAGCAGCCTATGAGAAATAGAGCCAGAAAGAGAAAGAGCTGGTAAAGCAAGGAAAACTAGAAAGAGGAAGGAAGGAAGAAAGCAGATGGATAACATGCGAGGAGGAAGACTGGACCGATCTGGATATAAGATGGTAAGTTATACGAGGGCAGTAACT
This sequence comes from Anoura caudifer, assembly GCA_004027475.1. NCBI lineage: Eukaryota > Metazoa > Chordata > Mammalia > Chiroptera > Phyllostomidae > Anoura > Anoura caudifer. The sequence continues at coordinate 11,797 of PVKU01001466.1, forward strand.
GTCTAATTCCAACATGCTAGTTACTTTCAACTATACAAAGAGCTTATAACATGGAAGATAGAAAATTCTTCAGGACCAAGAAGTGAAAGCTATGAGAAAACATTTTGACTTAACATAAGAATGATTTAGATACAAAAACCAGAGATGTCCAAAGATGTAATGTGTTATATCTTGGGAGATATTTACACACAGGCGAGGAGACCACCTGGTCTCTAAATCTCTTTACGATACTTTACAGTAGAGTCAAGCATTACAGGGGAGAAGAGTTGGATCCTAAACTTCTGGTAATGCCACCTCTTAACATCCCTGCAATTCATTTCCCTTGTGGGCCATGAACATATGAATGGACAGCAGTCGCCATGTTTTTCCTTAACTTTTATTCTCTGTGTTTTGTTGAGACGGGATCCTGTGCAAAGACTCTTCAAAGAGACAGTAGAGGAGAAAATGAGGCTAAACGGCATCCTCTGCTGATTTGGAGGACCTAACGAGGAAGTTGGGACCCTATGCTTCCTTCTCCCCTTTAAACTCTGAAATGTTAGATTTATTCTATTATTTACCCCAAACAGAACCCTGACTATGATAAAGGGGAGGGCTGCCCTCAAGGGTATCAATCACAACAGATGAGAAAAGCACTCACTCCTAAGGTATCCGCTTCCTCAGCAATCTGTCATCCATACATGTAGTCAGGCTACTGTTAAAGTTAGTGCTTAAAGTTAGTCTGTATTTCCTATCTATGGGTGTGATAAACTACTTTCCCTTCTTTTTGTCTTTCAAGTTTTAGTACAATAGGAACATCATTCACAAAATGAAATCCTCCCTGAATTTGTAACTGCTGATTATAGCCACCCTCTTCCTCGTCCAGCCCAACTTTATGTGGCTTCTTCTAAGAGCCATACCCTCTTAATCTTGGCAGGTGCCCATTCCTCAGTCCGCACCAATGTGCTCCTTTTTGCATCACATTCTGTTGCAGGACAAAGGAGACCCTACAGCGTGCGGGATAATTACTGCAGAAGTGAGAGCAGACTTACCGATACCCTCTACTACGGTGTAGAAGGAAGATTGGGATTTTGCAGTTTTATACTCAATACCCTTGGCAAAAAAAGCAACAGTGAGAAAGCATCTCATACTATTTTTGAATTTTAGAGCTTCCTTTTGAAAATACATGATCACTGGGTAAAGCCTAAATATAAATTTTGATTAGTAATGCCTTCTAAAAAAAAACCCCCAACCTCTAATGCCTAGTGTGTCCTATGTGCTTATCTGTGGGAAGTACTACCGAAGTGACTTAGTGATGTAGGAGAAAGTGAATTGGCTTATATCCATGGAACTTTCAGACTAAAATTTGTAATAATATTTAATAGGAAGAGGTGTACTGGATCCTAGGATCTAGGATGCTCTGGAACTCTAACCCACAGATAACCCCGGTCTAACGTTAGCTTATGGAGTCAACATCTTCTCCCTTCAAAACGTTTCCCAAAGATGTAAACAAGTATAAAACTGGCCCGTGCAAACTGAATTTCCTTCACGTTCCAAGTACTGGCGTAAGAGAACGGCTGAAGGATACGCCCGAAACACTGATGCTGGCTTCATTCATGAGTATGGCCCACTCTAAATATAGTATATGGATAAGATGAATTGTTTCAGAGTGTAAAGAATTTGGAAAGACATTTTTAACGTTAGTAGTTTTAAGTGCTTGTTCAAATACCAATAAGGAGTAGATGGAAATAAACACAGCTATTTAATTGCTTCCTTTCACATAAAAAATTTCAAGAAGTTGACGTGTGTTTGTTTTTCAGTTTCCGTCTTCCTGGCCCCCAAAAGATCAAGAACTGAACAATAACCAGAGCTGCTGGTGCCTGGAACATGTTACACATTCATTCTCATGAGGTAGGTTTATTTCCCCATCACTGGGTGGAAATGTGGGCGTCAGGCAGGTCTCAGCGAACTTCTCGGTCACCCTAGAAATAATGAATAACAAAGGCAAGGCAAAAGCAAGGCTTTCTACTGGTCTCTATTAATTACTTTAGTCCAAATTATTTTTTAATTATCAACCTGCCATTAAGAAACTGAACCAGGGTAACACCAACCGAAGGTGTCCTATCTTTTGGTGACACTGGAAAAAGAAAAGTTGTCTCTCTGGGGCCACACATTCAATACACAAACGCTAATGAGCAAAAAAAAAAAAAAATTTTAAGTAAATTTACGATTTTGTGTCGGGCCACATTCATAGCCATCCCAGGCTGCATGCGGCCTATGAGTCATGGGTTGGACACCCCTGAGACACAGTTATTAGAATCTGTCTCTGGTATTAAGAATGGAATGGGGTATGAGAAGGTAACCAAAACTATTTACAGCTTTGTGTGACCAACACAGACAGCATTAACTTGAGGTAACACAAAGCTGTCCTGTCCAGCACTTTTCCTCTGATCATTGCGTTGGGTGTAGCTTTTGGGCCTGCACTGCCCCTTCTCCTCAAACATCAGTAAGGGTCTGTGAGGACTCCTGCTGCACTTAAAAAAACTGAGAAGAACTGTTGGCTTCCACTAGACTTAATGAACTTGGAGGAACTCCAATACAAAGGGAAACAAAATCAAGGTGAAGTTTCCCATAATAATTAATAAAATGCTGTGTACAGGAATGAAAACTGGAAATATAATCTGAAACAGTTATAAAAGTACCAACAAAGTTCTAAGATTATTTCCTCTTTAGTTCCTTGAAAAAAGAATTTAAACCAATGCTATGGTTTTATTTCACAAAGAAAGCTCTTATATCTCTATTTCACAGATAAAGGGGAGTACTTATAATGATCCCTTTCTGGGTTAGAGAACAACTTCGCAATATTTCAGGTTGACTTGAGATCTCTTACAATGAGTAAATCGATAAATATTCTTAATTATAAACATTTGTTGTATACAGACATAGTCTGTGACATGAAAGATACACACTCACACCAGATTTTTAAATTTAACCCAAACTGCTTCTTTTTTCCTTTTTTTTTTGGGGGGGGGGTGGATCTTATAATCACAGAGTAGCACTTTTCAGGAGTACCAGAGAATTATTTCTGCATGTCTACAGAGACAATAAAACAAGAGCGGTGGATGAAGGACAAAAGATTCTTGGCTTTACTGTTCTTTTTTTTTTTTTCCTCTAAGAAGTCATCACCTTCAAAACAAAAAGTCTTGTTTAGCAGTTTCATCAACTGAAAAGCATTAAGAGGTAAAATAAAGTGCAATAATCTCAGTTTGATAGGCCTAAGAACTCAGATTTCAAAACAAATATTTGAGACAGCATTAACCAAATCATCTATATTGGTACATTCAAGTGCCATAGAAAGCAAGCTACATGCAAGACTTCATTAATGCAGAGGTAGAAATGACAGGTTAGACATCCGAGTGGTGTTTAGACAGCACGCTCATGTTTACTTAGGAAAGTCTGCAAATCAACATGCAAACAGAGGACACGCACTTGTCACATAGGACTCCATTGCTCACAAGGCCATCGGTTAAAAACAATTGATTTCAACGCAAGTGTAAGAACAAACACGTCTGAAATGTATCAAGAAAACAAAATATATTTACACATATATATATTTTTTAAACTTACCCTACGGCTAAATATTGCTAGAAGCAATATAATTACTTAAGTCATAAAGAAGTAACACAGTATTTTAATTCAGAAGAGGGTACGTTTATGCACAGATCTTGAATAAGTCTGTATTCCAGGACTTTTAAAGATGGGCAGAGTAGTCTGGGAAATTCAGCCCTGGCTGGAGGCTAAGTCAGGGACGCCAGCACCATTTTCCTTAAACCACCACCATGTTACTTGTGAAAAGATGGCATTTAACCTTTGCAGCTCTCTTTTCTACGCCAGGCAGGATAAAGTTGTTTGTCCCTGAACGTCTCAGAAATACACATAAAGAAGGCCACAGAAGACAAAAGCCCTTTTCCAAAAAAGGCCTTTGTATATACTGATTTGATATCGCAAGAAAAGGAGTGGTTTTGGATTCATAGATTAAAACGTGTCTTTTTAAGGCTTTTGAAGAGTTAGCAAGTTGAAATTTTTTCTTAAATTACAAAGCCCATACCACACAAACGACTGCAGAAGATTAGGGAAATATTCCATCTGATGTTTCTATGGAGTGTCTGGCTTTGTGTGAAGCACTGGAGAGAAGGTCATAGCCACACTAAATAAAAACACGCCGAATAAAAAGGCAAAAGCTTTTGGGGGAAGTACCAACCTGCCATTAGCTGAAACCTGATTTTTCTACGCTTTTTAAACTCCAGTAAGGAAAGCTGGCTTGGGCAATCTATTCCTACTCCTTTGTGCCCCATAATACATTTCTACAAAGAGTAACATTTATTGACAGAAAAATGATCACAAGAACTTTTCTAGGACAGTGAACCATTAAGATCAGAGAGCATCATACAGGAGATAACACAGTAGAAGTCAATGACAGGTTTGACAGTTTCAGTCTTGACATTTCGGATGAGCACCCTGTTTTCCGGTCACAGAAAGACCAACCACCAAACAGCCAAGGCCAGAACCACGAGAAAAGACATCATGAAAGGAAAACGAGGAGATGGAAAAGTACTAGAGTAGAGGCGGCACTTTTTGAAAGACTTGTGATCCTCTGGGATTGGAATAGAAACCTTGGGAAGAATTTCTTCATTTTCTTGCTGGGGTAAAGCTCTTTCAGTAGATCTCTCTTGCCTTTTAATTTTCTCTTCGTCCTGCACTAACAGAGCACGTTCCTGTGTCTGCTTGCATGGTAGAAGATCAAGAAAGACAGAGAAAGATGAACAAAATGACAGATGAAAAATGCTTAAAAATGATACTTGGGGATGTGCAAAGGATTTGGGAAGATCTTTCGGACATTCTATTTTACTTTACTTTGGCAATTTACCCCAGCAAAGTTTTTATAAAACAGTACTCCATACATAATTTTTTTTTTAATGAATGGACACTAGAAGTCCTGAAAGTTCAAGGAATCATGGACTTCCTTATAGTACTTATTCACCCTTCGAGGACATTCACATAAGAATTTGGGGTCATTTTTCAACTGCTTTTTGCTACCAGTTTTTCTCAGGTCAATTGGGCAAAGCCAATAATGAAGCATTCTTCTGGCCATCACAAAAGTCACCTTTATTACAAATAGAATGGTAGAATATAAAAAGTTATCCTCATATCTCTAATATAGACTTAAAAAACTGTAACAGTTCATTCAATATGGCAATTAGCTTTTGCTCAAGGGAATAAAAATCTGAATCCTATACATTTTAAAGACAGCAAAGAAAAAAAAAGTATAAAAGTTCATATGTGCCTCCAAGGTCTACTAAAAAAAAACCCACAAATCTTAACAATAGCAAACTCCCTTCCCCTCTCTCTCAGAATTATGATTAAAAATAATAATGACCATTATGAAGGTTTATACATCACATTAAGCAAATACTTCTGACACTTTTAAGGAAAATTGTTTTTTTTTATAATTGTCCAATTGTAAGCCCCCCCAACCCCCAAATTTCTGTACTCTGCCATCCAGTCAAGACAGATGTTATCTACGAAAGGAAAAACTTGGCTCTCAGTTCTCTCAGTTGAGCCAGTCTTCTCGGGTCAGTTTGGAAGTTCGACACTGGTTCTTTGCACACCCCTAAGTGATATGTATCAGGGAGAAAGTAGCTGGGGGACTGGTCAGCAAAGAAGAAAAAAAGGAAAAGAAAGGATGCAAAATTATAACAATGATTTTTAAAAGAAAATAAAGGGGAGAAGAAAGACAACATAAAAAGAATAGGGTACAATTAAATTCATTTTTTCTCCGAATACATATTTATATCTTCATGCAGCTTTTCAACCAGCCATGCGCCAAAATAAGCAAATTGAAAGCTGCAAAAGCTGCAGCAGTGGAAATGTTATGTGTTAGGTCAAACGGTGGTATATGTGAATCCACTAGTATAGCCAAAAGAAAAAAAAATTACTCAGCAGCTGCTGTTTGATTCTGGGGGGATCATCTGCTTAGTGCCATGACAAGAGCAAATTGTGATTAAGAAGCACAAGTCGTAACAGCAGCTTTACCTCTGGCCCACCAACCTTTCTTTCCGAGGGAAGGACAGAGGTTTTCTTCACCTGGTCATACACAAATTACATACAATTCAGTTGCTTGCAATGCAACAAAAATGCTGTCAAAGGTGGAAGAGGTATCCCCAGAGAACATAAACATTGTCCTAATTATTTTTTTAAAAAGTACGATATGCCAGAAAGTGGAATTATCCTACGTAAAAGGTTGTGACAGTATAGTTCTTACTTATTCCACTAATTAGAGCATAATACACACAAACACAGAGCGAAAGTGGCTCAACTATCCCCACCAATCTAACTTAATTTCTAAAGAGTCGTTTCTTTAAAAGTCCACAGGATGACACAGCCATTCCCCAGAGCAGCCCTGAGATGGTTTCTGAAGGGTTTCCTATTAAGATATAAGACATTTTCTGGAACTGGAGACTAATTCAACTTTACCAAACCTCATCCAAGAAAATACTGTTACTTTTTCAAAGCAGTTGAGCATCTTTTATTATTTGTACAGAGTCCAAAAGAAAACTTCTAGAAAATACGCAGTTACCAGGCGAGAGAGCAACAAGGCATCTTCTCTGTGAGAAAAAAAGTCAGTTCAGGGGACATTAGCTAGATTTAGAATCAAAACTAATGTCCATGTGCGTCAGGGCATGGAGACCAAGAGGACAGTGAACAGAACACCTGCATCCTATCATCTCTGGTAGCTCCATTGAGCTGCCCATCATTCGGGCACCCTTACTCAGCGACACTGGCTCGATTCCACTTAGAGAGTCATTAGCCAATTTCAGTCACATTTTGAAAAATATAAAAAGTACCTTTTGTCAACCAACTTTTATTATCCTCTCCAGTTCCAGAAACTAAATAAGTTGAGTAGTTTATCATAAATTCTAAATGTAAAAACAAGTTTTTTAAAATTATTAAGACATCACTTTACCTTTCTTAACTAGAATTGTTAATGCTTTGGGGAAAAAACAAGCATATAATTTAAAAATCATTACAATCACTCACTGAATTATTGTGACTATTTATATAAACCTTTAGCCTGCCAGGCTAAAGATTAAGTAAAGACTTTTTGAATATATGCTCAAGGTAACTTTTTCATTACACATATTCATTTCTTTAGGGGTAGAATTTCTACAATAGGTAATGACAAAAACAACAGAAAAGAACAGCCCCTAAAACGTATTGCTGGCTTCCTGTAATTGTGACTACGGTATAAAACAGTGAATTAAAAGTTTGATGTCACTCATAAAGATAAAATAAAAAAACAAGTTTTTCTAAAAATGAAACACAACTATTAATACTTGGCATTCTACATTCTCTGGCTTAGGGGCCTCCTGGTTTGTTATATAATTGTGGCCAACCATTCCAGACATTTCTAAGTTGTGCAAATGTTCAAATAAAATTTTTTTAAAAAGTGCGTATTCCTTTCCAATTTTGACCTTACTAAGTTTAGTACACTCTCCAGTTCTTGAAGGCACAGTTTGAACACAAAGTTCCATTGGCTTACGGCCAGTTTGCGAAGACACACTAGCATGCAGCTGTAGAGCGAGCTCTTGGGCCAACTCATCCACCAGGAGCTGTGAGTGGCCCCCATACCCGGACTGGGTCGCATGTGACTCAGCAAACAAGTGTTTGATGAATGCCTGAAAGCTGCCATGAATTTGGTGGAGGCACCAAAAACAAATTTCACCTCTAAACTTGCTCTCAGATACGGAACATTAATATACAAAAACACTTATTTCACTCATTCTCCCAAGTGGTCATGCGGACAAAGTACTCACTCCTTCTCCTGTGGGGATTTGGCCATTGATGTTAAGGGATCGGAACGGGGAGTGAGTGGATAAGCGTTTATCCCATTCACTAGGCCGTGGTTCTGGTACAGATTCCATAAAGTTCTTTTTCAGCTCACTGATGCTGGCGTGATGTTTTTTGATCTCTTCTTGACTTTTGTCTAAATCCTACAGTTGAAAGGACAAAGATGCAAAACAATAAATACTCAGAGGAATAAAAACACACCCGGGGAAGCCCATCACAGACTATGGGCACCGGTAGAAAACACACCACATCCAGGAGCGATATTACTAGTCCAAAAATTGCACTCAAATTGTAAATATACAACATGGTATATTTGCTTGCTTTTTTTTTTTTTTTTTTAAACAAGGTGCTTTTCTTGGAAGCAATGAAGCATCATAACCCCACAGCTCTTAGCAGTTATATTACCCATAAGGAGCTCACTCAGTTTTACAGCTCCCTGCCCATGATGACACAATGCTGGCTCTCCAACTCCTCATCCCAAGAAGGTAATCCCACAACTCAATTAGCCTCAGATTGATATGAACTGATTTAGGCTCAGCTCAGGCAGGATGGAGAGAGCAAAAGACAAGGAGAAACTATTAAGTGAAGGGCAAGGTGAAAGGTTCAGCTTCCATCACTGACTGCCTTGCACTGGGGTAAGATGCATCTGGATGGTACCCCTCTACTTCTACCTAGAGACAGTTTTGCTTCCCTATTATTAGGGGCCTGTTGTTGGTTTTTGGTAAACAGGAATGGCCCTTTCTTGATATAGGAATTTATTACTGGTACATAAAAGTTGAATCACTATGTTGTACACCTGAAACTAATATAATATTGTATGTCAACTACAATTGTTGTAAAAAAGACATTCCTCTGGGAGGAAGTGATTGATTCCAACATTACAAAAAAAAATGTTGAAATTCATGACTCAGGCCTTCAGAGCAGGTTGTTACTATCTCTGAATAATTACTCAGGGCTATGTAATATAATGACTTTTTTCCTTTGCCAATACTACTCACACAAATTAAAAGGCTTATGCTTTCTAGCTTCTGACAGCTTCACTTCATTCTTCAGTACCATTCAAAATAGGGACCTTCTACTAACCTTCAGTGAATGGGGAGAAATGTAACAAGAACTCTTCAAATAGCTTATATATCTCCTTATGATTTAAAATACCTCAACTGGCCAGGTGGCTCAGTTGGTTGGAGTGCTGTCCCATGTACCAGAAAGTTGTGAGTTTGATCCCTGCTCAGGGCACATACCTAGGTTGTGGGTTCAGTCCCCAGTTGGGACACATACGGGAAGCAACTAATTAATGTTTCTCTCTCACATAGATATTTCTCTCACTCGCTCGCTCTAAAAATCTATAATAAAAACATATTCTCTGATGAGAATTAAAAATAATAAAAAATTAAAGAATAAATAAAATACCTAAATTGTTCCAGCAGATTTGCATACTGGACAACTAGGGGTAAGCTCTTCAAGAGCATATTCTAGGGAGAAATGATCAAAACTAAGGTTAATAAAGCTAGACATAATGAGAAATATTTAGGTTTATGTAATAAGAAGTATATAACAACTTTCCAAAGGGAGATTGGCCAGAAATAATCTGAGAAATACAACTGGAAGACAAAAACGCAAATGTTCTTTGTCCAAAATACTTCTCTGAAAAAACTCAAAAGATCTGTGCCTGAGACCAAAACATGTGGGAGCCCGTCACTTGATAACTGCTAAAAATTCTGTGTTTATTATATATAAGGCAGCTCTGTGTCCAAGAAAAGCATAATACTAAATATATCTCCTAATACACTGTGTGAATTTTGGGATTAGTCTTTTTTATTCTTTTAGACTCTGTGGGAAACAGCCTCATTTTGAAAAAAATTGATGCCCATTTCATTAAAAAGTTTCTTTTTCTGGAGCCATTTAGGTTTCAAGTAAGTTAGATGTTTTGTTTTGTTTTTTTAAAGCAACGTCAAAGGGAAAAATAGCCTAGGAAAAGAGAGTCAGTTGGGACACATGACACAATTTTGATTCTGGAGATAGTCATTCAGAAAATTCATTTAATAGTCTATCCTCCTTATTCTCACAAGAATGAACAATGTGCGTTTGCTTTGCGATCATTCAAAGAGAAAACTAATGCCCAAAGGCAAGCCCGAAGCTCTGGGATGAAGTGTGAGTACAGCTCATGAACATAGGCTTCCCCATAAGGAAACTACAGTTTGCCCTTTCGTTCTAGCTGAAAGCAAGAAAAGCGTATTTACTAGCTAAGGAAAAGTCATGAGCAAGTGCAGTCAAAGACTCAATAGGAGGCTGAGCAACTAAGAACCACCAGGCGTGTAAGGCCCTGTAACCCAGCTCCCGACTGGATATTAAATCTGCTTGGGCCAAAAACAACTTAACATTTTGGGGAGAGTTAAAAGTGTGAATGGAGCAAAACAAAAGCGAGCAAGAGATACTATGGTAAACTCTAGGTCAGCCTTTTAACATGAGAGATTTGTTACTCTTCTTGCCTAGCTTTTCACTGGCTGCAACCTGAGGAAATAAAGGTTTTGGTAACATCAGTAGCTTCTGAGGGAGCTTTCTCCATCCTTCTTAGCTGGCTCTGTTGGAAACCTGTGGGGGCACAGAGTAAAATTAAGATCTCAAAGGGACCTGTTCCAAATAGAATTTGTCATAGACACTTGCTACAAGTTCCCTCTGGGAGATGGAGGAGGAGGCGGTACATCTAAAAATGAACTCGACCTTATTTGTGCCAGAACAAAGCATTAGTGGGAGTGGGGGAGGAGTAAGGGGAGGAATGCTTTAAAAAAAAAAAAAAAAAAAAAAAACTGCTAGAGTGACAGATAGGTTGAGAGAACTTCCTTAGGAGGAAAGAAAAAAAAAAAACAAACTTTTACAATAACTAGAGAATGATGGTTAGCCAAACTTTAGCCATTTTCAGGTTAGACACTTTTTGATGCCTATCATATTATAATTTAAGCAGCAATCAAACCAAACCATTTAATATAAAATATTCTCAAAAGGTAGTTAGTAGTTTTAATTTTCAAACACACGCTTATTAGAAATCCCCTCTCACTGCCATCAATGAAATGCTGGGGGAAAACACATCACACACAGGGACTTCATGAGTCTCAGAAGCCAAAACACACCTCGTGGAACGAATGACAAATATATGATTGGTACTGCAGGTTCCAGGTAAGAGGAAGCACTAAAGATGGACCAGCCAAGAAATAGACATGTTCAAATTTAGGAGATGTTGTATTGCTGAGTTCAAGCAGATCAGCTGACTTCTGTCACTCTTCCTAATCTCACAAGAGGAAGCACCCAGGTCTGGTTTCAGTTCCGGGCCAAAGCAAAGAGATCTAGTCGCCACATTTGACATGTCCTAGGGTCCAGCCTTGACCTTGTGTTGCATGAGGTCAGTGTCTGTACAGCACTTGGCGTTGTGCCCACCACACAGGACATGATCAATGAAGGCTGCCTATAATTTGTGTTACTTTCATCAAAGTACTTAAAGATAGCAGGCACTCAAAATACATGTTTTGGTTTTGGTTTTTTGAGTCAGATTTTTTTTTCTTTTTTTTTTTTTAATTTATTTTAATTGTTGTTCTTGTACAGTTTTCTGTCTTTTGCTCCCATTCCAGCCCACCGCCCCAGCCCTCCCCACCCCCCTCCCATTTCCACCCCTGCTAGTTCTTGTCCATGTGACCTTTATACTTGTTGCTCCATCAAAATAAACGTTTTGATAAAGAATAAGATGAGCTTAAGTAATTAGTAGAGACCAATACATTAAATCAGATATCTCAGGAAGTTTTTTCAAACTTCCAGATTAATGATATTGACCACATTTAATACATGTTCATCTTTCAGGTCTCAGTGAAAATGTCTCTTCAGAGAGAATTTCCTGCCCATTTTATTCCGAGTAGATCCCTTTCATTAGCACAGCATATGGTTTATTTCCTTCACTGTTTTTATAACAAGTTGTAATCATTTTATTGCTTCTCGTTTACTTATTGTCCTTCCCACTCCCCTACACTGTAAGCCTCCTGAAGGCAGGAACCATGTTTATCATCATCCTACATATTTATATTTTCTTTATATCTAAGTTAAATCCCTGATATCCGAGTCTGTGCTCATTTCTTTTGGCTCTGTCTTGAGCAGAATTGCAAAAAATCTGATCGTCAACTTTTATATGAGTTTTTCAACGTGTAAACTAACATGGACTCAGTCTTTTCCACACAGAATAATTCTAATTTCCTTAATTTTCTTCATGGAATTCCCTGAATCTGCTAATGAGTTTTACATGTATATTTCTTTATCCAATGTGGAGAGCCCAAAACTAGATAAAGTACGCAACATAACTCTGGTAGAAATCTCACCAATGTTGAATGTAGCAGGACAGTGGCCTTACAATTGCTACAGCAGACAGTATGTTGCTATTTCTGAATGTGTGTGGGGGCGGGGGGGGTGTAGTTTAATGGAGTTAGATAGGCCCTATCTGAAATCCTGGCTTTACCAATTTACCAACTCTGTGACCACAGGGAAATTAACTAATTTCTCTAAGCCTGAATTTTCTCATCTCTAAATTAACAATCTCATACCCAGACACCTGTTTCTCTGATCAAACTACCTTCTGTCATAGCAACTTACTCTCTACACGCTAAGCTCCCTCCTTTCCTTCCTGTCTCTCCCTTTTTCCCCTCCGACTGTCTTTCTGTCATTTTCTGGTATCCCCAATATTTTAAACCCATTTTGAATTATGATCATTTATCTTACTTTTCCAGTTCAGAAGATAAACAAATTTGATGCTTGGGGCATATAGTAGTTTATACTCTTGGAAAATTTGAAGAATTTTCTAAGAGCAATACAAATTTTCCAGAAGTGGGTAAAACAGTGGAACCATAAGAGGCAAAGGTAGTCCCAATCATATATTTTTTTAGGTAAGTATGAGAGATGGAAGCGAAAGAGAAATCAGGTGAGATGGTTACAGATCTTCATGTTCACCAACATGCAAAAGCATTTTAAACCTAAAATTCTGTCATGCAACGGCATGCAAAACCAAATGCAGCACAGAAGGAAGAAAGAGGCATCCGCGGAGAATGCAGAAGGTTACAGGCAACCAACTGAAATAAGCTTCAAGTTCATACAAACCTCCAACATTAAATTGCTATGTCTGATATAAATGTTTTCACCATCTAGTCTCTCTCTCTTTTTCTGTGAAAATGAAAGAGGGGAAAAACAGAAAAGCATAAAAAAATTAAAATGTCGTTCTTGCGGGAAAAAATTGCAAATTGGCAAACCAAAAATTATTTAAAATTAAACGTTCACAGCGCAGCGTATGCCAACACGAAATGGTCACAGAACCACAAAGACACACAGAGGACACGATTACCACTGGAAAACGGATGGCCTTGTTCATGAATGATGGGAGGATGTGATGATGCTATTTAAATAGACAGTGCTCCTGGCTCCATTGGCTTCTTACATAACAAGCTGTTTTATGTTCAGTCCTGAAGTCGAGCTGTTGAGGGGTTTTCTTAAAATACATGGTTTTAAGAAGGCTTAAAACTCCATGTTCTACAGCACAGAGGAATACTTTAAGACATTTGTGTTTTGACAAATTGCATGCTCAGTGATACTGCAGTATGTGCATCTCCAATCCTTCCACAAAAGAGACAGATCTATGGGCATTTGATACATGATCACTCAGTATTACATTCAGCAGAGACTGATTCACCCCACTCTATAGCTGGGAATTAAGAGGCAGCAGCCAAGCACAGAGTTATTAACGACACTGGCAGACGCTATGATGGTTCCATAATAAATACGTATAAAATACTGCCAACGATTTCAAGAACATGGTGCCTTGTGGAATATTTTTTATAAAGTTTAATAAAGCATAGGTTCAGTCTTTACTAATTCTTTCATGTTTCAAAAGATATTTTCCTACTGGAAAAATTTTCAACATACAGTAAAGGATTATAATTTCTTTTGTATACATATTCATGCACATATATGCCTATATACACATATATCTATCTGCTATCTGAAAGCAATTTCTGATTCAGAGAAATCAATGAGAAGAACGGATCACTGTCTTTTTAATGCACTGTGAAAGTCAGCATGGGTGATGCCAATGCAGTTTTGTGAAGTGAAAAATGGCTAACCTTCCTCATTCTTATCAGATCTTCAGTTTTTCCTGCAAGCTTCTGTTTCGCCATTATTAAAGAAAAGAAAGAAAAATGATAAAATATTGGCTCATTGAAGTTTGTCTGAACCTTCGTCTTATATTTTTTTAAGGAGGGGGAGGGAGACATCGGGAGGGGGGAGAGGAACAAGCGGCCTACTGGCACAAACCTGCACTTGGTCACCATTTGAGGTGGGTACTGTGACCTCGATGTGGGTTTTTTCCACCTACATTTAAGAAATAAAGTGGTAGAAACATTTTAGGTTAGTAGGTTTTTATGAATAGCATTGTTTCCAAATAAGCCACATCTTTACACTGGTTGTGAAATAAGCTGATGGGTAATCATCATGATGCAGCGCTTAGGGGGTGTCGGGGGAAGGACATTACCCTCAAGGGTAATCTGATAGCTCACCAGCACATTTTCAAGGCTGAAGAGATAATATGGACAGCCAAATGAGCAAAAGAGAAAATTAAGGTGATTATTCTACTGATGAAGCAAATATTACGTATTTATTTACAAAAAAGTACTTATTAAAGATAATAATTAGGCTTAAATAAGCTATGTGTTTTTGTGTGTTTTTGTGTTGGTTTTCAACGATCTGAAAGTACCTTAAGTAACATTTAAAAACAAATTCACAAATGAGGATATCGATGTATGACATACATGGTAGTTAGAAACAAAAAGAAAATCTCTGCAGTTAAAGAACACAGATAAATAAACCACATATAACACACCAAGCAGGTAAATACAAAACATTTTGTTAAGCGATCAGTACATTTAAGGAGGCAGTTTCATCCTCGAGTTTCTTAGACAACAAAACGTCAAAATGAACTTAATCCAGTTTGTTACTGATGCATGCAACTGTCACCAAGGTCGGTTCATACACCAGCACACAGGGCTCCGCTGCCATTTTCAACACACGGCCACCTCCTCTCCAGGGAGTTGGAACCCATGTGTTTGGTGAATGGGTGGGGTTCATCCTTCATACTAGGAAGAGAATAACTAAGGCCTCCTGCCCGACTGTGAAATATCTTTGTAATAGTCATTTTTGATACCCCAAATGGAGTAAGTATAAGTTTAAAAAACCTCCACAGACTATTAACAGGAAGCATAATAAAGTGAGCCGTGCCTAATACACTGGATATCTCGAGATGAGAAAACTTTTTATTAAGGGTCAACGCGATCACTTTGTATTTAGTTATTTACAGTTAGTTGTAAATTAAGTTATATTAAGTTATTTACAGAATCACGTCACTCAGTCATTTCGACATACGCTTTTTAATCACACTTGGCAGCATTACTTTGCAGTACGATGCCACTGGGCTATCTTCTCTGGGGCTGAACGTGAAGAACACAAAATAACACCAAACCCTGTGACACCGTCGAATCACCAGCACAGCCAGCAGGAGCCCCGTTAACTACCAGAGGTGGTTAATGAGCAATTCGGGTCAGTTCTGCTCGGAATCCCAGTACTGGCTGTGTGGCCATTAGCAAGTCACTTCGCCTCTGAGTCCAAGTTTTTTATTGATAAAGTAGAAATAATATCTTCACAGAGTTGTGAATACTTAGCAAATGGTAGTTTATAATTATTTTGTAAAGCTTAACTTGCTTGTATAAATGAATAATGACTTCTTTTGCGTTGGGTGCTTAGCAGCAATCCAACAGCAAGAAACTGGAAATCTCTGTTTCCGTCTAAGAATGGAAGCCCAGCAGCAACGGTGTGCGCCTCCGGAGAACGTTAAACAGGGTAAAGCGGTACACGCCTGCAAAGCAGGTCTTGCCAAATGACTCTAACTGGCATCAACTTAGTGTCAGATAATGAAACTTACACAGTTCCGCTTTAATAGTAATAATGTTATTATTATTGCTCCGTGCAATAAATATTGCTTCAGGTAAATTCCATAATTATTTTCTAACTGCTACAAATAAATTCAACTGAGAATCACTCTTAATTCTGTTACTACTGTTATGGTAACAGAAGGTTATCAGAGGTGACTTCCAGTCTGATCTCTGCACAAGTATCTCAAAACAACATAATACAAAGTTAAGCAGGGAGCAAGCACTGCAATGGGGAGTATATAGCAGAAAGCGATCTCTCCACTCTGCCAAGGTCCCGAGAGCAAAGAGAACCTTACTTGAACACACTTGTGTCTGCCTATAGGCAGAAGAACAAGTTAGCTGAAAGCCAAAGGAACCTTAGCTGCTCAAAAAGAGTCCCTTGTTCACTCCAGTAATCTAACACTTCCCAGTCAGTATGACAGTTGAAAGTGCCAGGTGAGAGACCCTGGCATCAAAGACTGCAGTTGACACCGACCCTGATGGCTCCTGTCGTGCGCACTTGGCTGGGTACAGAGACGCAAACACCCACCCTTCAGTTAGTTTTTTTCGTCTCTGGACTCAAGTTCGTCTCAAAGGACAATAACACTGCATATCGTATTGAACAGTTTTTTTAAGTATATTTTACCGATTATGCTATCATTTTCCCAATCTTTTTCTCCCCTTTATCCCCCCTCTACCCTGGATCCTCCCCTCCAGCATCCCCCCTCCCCATTAGCTTATGCCCACGGGTTGTACATACAACGAACAGTTTTTTTAATAGTCAAAAAACAGAGCCAGATTGGCCTCTGCTCCACAAGTAAACTAACTAGTGAACTGACCCAAAAGAACAGGGTTCATCCATCTGCCAAGGTGAGGGCACTTACTAAGATCTTACATGGTTTAAATTTCCTAACAGACAGAAAAACGCCATTCTTCTTATAAAGACCGTGTCTATTAATTCCTATGGTCAACAGTGAGACTTGCATTTGCTGTGCTTCACTAAACCTGAACTAGGGCCTCAACTCCATCTCTGCTTAAATGTGCTTAAAAAGCTTACCAACACGTAGATCAGTCCAGGTACTGTTACCCCTGGGAAATCTAATTAAATTGGTAATTTTTCAACAAGGCTCAGTGACTGAGGGCACAATCAAGTCAGAACTGTAAGCAAGTCAGTAGTACAACCTCTCCTACATAACAGAACTCCCCCCATTTTTAAAGCCACTTAAGGTTTCAACAGCCGCGCAGATGTGCTGCGTGCAGGGCCCGGGGGCGCCCAGGCTACGCTGCACATTTCCAACCTGGGGAGATCAAACTACAGCACAGCTTACTCTCAAAAAGGAGTGTGGAGATTCCTTCTGGGTGAGTAAAACTTAACTTTTAAGAGCTTACAATCACAGTGCTGCCACGTTTTATGGACTTCATTTTTTAAATACAAGAGTTTGGTAAAGGTTGGGTCACGTGAAAACTTCTCTAGGACAGCTTATAGTCTTCACGACATAATTCTATGAACGCATGTGACACCTTCTCCCAGAAAGAGTGAGGAAGAAATAACTTCACTAGGATCCTGTAAGAATCAGCGCTTTGAAAACCTTCCTGGTCAAGGAGTTACCACCTGGAAAGCAGAAAGCGAACTTGCCAGAGCCTGGGACTTAGGACGTACCTGCCATATTTCTGTGGCCTCTGGCTCAGCCTGCTCAGGAGGCACTTCTTCCTTTTCCACTTCAACCTGCACCGTTTCCTTCTGTTCTTTAGAAGCCACTGTTTTCTTGGCAGGTGCACCTGGCACACTGCCCTCTGTGTCCTGTCTCTGAGAAATGGCTGGTGCAGAAGTGGGCCGAGAACTTCGGTCCGTTGAATCGACGGCCGCTGTTATGTGAGAAAAGGAAAAGAGAAGAATGAGTGATGAAGGGTCACCGCACTACTTCAAAGTCACCAGGTGACACATGTGAGTGCTACAGTGTCCAGTGGACTATCACACAGAAGGTATAAAAATAAATCATTAGTAGCGCTCTGCCAGGTAACCGATGGCAACAAGAAAGCTAAACTAGAAAAGCTAAAGTGTGCCAGCGATCGTGTTCCGGAACGGGGGGCTGTGGGTGGAGGCGCTGACATCAAAATAACAAAAGAAACTGAAAACTCACCTTATTAAAGAGTTAGCAATTGTTTAATCTTGCAATATGTTTGTTAGTTTTAAGAACCTATAACGCAGTCTATGTAAGGGGAAAAGTTAATCAGGCTTATGTCTTCCATAAAGCCTTTTTGAAATAAAGATTTATTCACTTTTTTGGTAATTTCAAGAACCTAAAAATATATTTTAGGAAAAAGGATTAGTCTGATTTCTTCTGTTATGGAATGATTACAAAATAGCTTGAAAAAATGGATCTTCTAAGACATGTATACTTTTGATGATTGTTTAAGGGCAAATCTTTGAATGAAAACACGTTGATTTTTAATAAGTCATTTGATTAACACAACATGAATTCAAAACCTTTGGCCATTAGTCTTTAAAATAAACAAACAACGTCCCACCCCCAACCTTTTGAGTTTTGTTCTACCATCTCCTCGAGTCTTACCAACTTGCATTAGAACTCCTATTCTCTAGTGTATTTAGGGCAGCAGGTCTCAACCAGAGATGATTTCACCCACCAGGGAGTACACGGCAGTGTCTGGACACATTTTTAGTTGCCACACCTGGGAAGGGAAGTGGGAGGGGGTACAGGCACCCAGTGTGTACAGGCCAAGGTTGCTGAAGTTAAGAAACTTTAATTTTGGGAAAAGGTTATATATAGACTATTTTAGAGAGAATAGTCAATGTAGGTTTATGATAAAATTTGATCTTTTCACAGAGTTAATTATTTCTTTTGGTTTGAACTATTTGGCATCTCGGTTGAAGATTGCTTACTTCAAAACAATCACGCACACTCTTGTTATTTGTACCTTCGTTCTTCCAGGGGCTGGAAGAAAACATCTACAGGCTTCATAGTAAAACCTCACTTCTCTGGCAGTGTCTAGGGCGGCCGTGTTTCCACATCATTTAATATTTCTGACAACAAATGACCCTTTCATGTACTGACAGGTTTAAATTTTAATTATTTTGCATGAAAACCTCTACCATTTTATTTTTTTAAAGATTATTTTATTTTTAGAAAGAGGAATAGAGGGAGAAGGAGGAGAGAAACATCAATGGGAGAAAGAAACACCAGTCAGTTGCTTCTCATTCATGTCCCAACCACGGACTAAACCCACAGCCCAGGCATGTGCCCTGACCGGGGATCAAACAAGCAAACTCACGCTTTGCAGGAAGATACCCAACCAACTGAGACACATCGGTAAGGGCGAAAACCTTTACAATTTTTATGATACATTTTCCTGCCTCTTAAACTGAGTATAGTGAACTTAATATATTCTGATAAACTGAGATTTATAAAACAGTAAAGATTAGAAAAAGCAATCCATGAGTAGGAACAGATAAAAAAAATTGAAATTCACAACTACTTCATTCAGAAAACACCAAGAAAGAAACACTCGTTACCCTGTAATGATTTCCAGTGAAAGAAATCATTCCTCAGACATACATTAAAAAAACAAAAAGACAGAAACACAAGAATCGACTTTACCTTTCAATGAAAACTGCCCTGTTGCAAGTCCCTGCTACTCATGGGTACTCTAAGCCAATCAACACAAGAATGGCAGATGGCAAACCAAATCCAACAACACAGGGGAATGTGACAAAATATTTTGCCCACAGTTGTGTGAAAGTATCATTATACATGTGTATTCACACCTCCTCGCAAAGAATTAATTCAACTCTGACTGGCACCGTAGAAACACAGCCCATGCTTCCACCATGTGTTATTTTGCCACTTGCGTTTGGTTGTGATCCAATACTAATATTGCAGAGCCAAATGATTTATGTCTTCAGCATTCCTAGCCCTGGCAATCTGTACCACATGTGGAAAAGTAGATAGAAGTGTGGAAACTGGCAGTTAGAAAGAGAGGCAGAAAGTTTCATCATTTGTAAAATGTAGAAGATATTAAGTCCATAGCATAGCGGGGAAAGGCACATTCAATGGTTATAAAAATAGTTAACAAAGCCTGCCCTGGCTGGTGTGGCTCAGTGGATTGAGCGCTAGCCTGCAAACTGAAAGGTTGCCGGTTTGATTCCCAGTCAGGGCACAAGCTTGGGTCGCCTGCTACAAGCCCTAGGTGGGGGCATGCAAGAAGCAACCGAAGTCTCTCTCACACATCGATGCTTCTCTCCCTCTCTTTCTGGCTAAATAAATAAATAAATCTTTTGAAAATACCTAATAAACCTAAATATTAATAACTTTTAATGTCATACCTAAGTCTTTGTGTTCTTTTGTTATGGGTTAATATTATTTCAAGAGCATGTGGGGCAAAAACTATGTACACACAAATATGCAATTCAAGTGAAAGCTATAACTTGGGAGCCCTAGAAAGAGGCAAATTTCCTTCCTCTTTTCAGTAAGAAGACTACAAACCATGGACCACAACAGAGAGTCATGGGAGTGTCTCTGGTTGCTGAGATATAATTCACATACCATGCAATTTGCCCATTTAGAATGCTTAGTTCAATGGTTTTTAGTATATTCACAGTGTTGTAGGTTGTGAATAGTTTTAAAGATGTTTTGGCTCTGCAGTTTTATGAATTCATTTGTTAACTATCACAAGATTTTGATGCATATGTAGAGAACACATGACCTGAAAATTCAAGTATTTCCCATAGCTAAAGAGTGCAGGTTGTGATAACCGTATGGACCCATTCACTCCAGTATTACATTGCTCCCGTCTGGCAATAGAAACTCAGATAGTTACACATTAGAGCAGTACAGAGTAAACCTCAAAACCCTCACGCTGAGTAAAAGGAGACTTAAACTCCAGCTCTAGCTCCGAAACTTACTAGCACAATTGCTGCTAGTATAGTACAGGTACAGTAGGTAGCAACGAATCAGTGTTCCCATTTCCAGAGGGACCCCACATGAATCATCTGTGATCTTAGAAACAGAACAGAATAAAAAAACGCCAGCTGATGCTCGGGTGCACCGTAGACAGATGAGACACCTAAGAGTGAGGCTTGGGCATTTGTGCTCAAGCTCCGAAGAGGACAGGCAGGTACGCCCCCGGCACAAATCTCTGCCACCGCGACTCACCGCATGGAAGAACTTTCTGGCTGTGCCACCCTGGCAAGTTACATAACTTTTTTGTGCCCTAGTTTCCTCATGAGTGAAACAAGAGTTCTTAAATACTTCTTGGTACTAAATGATTGTTGGTATTAAATAGGAATATATGGAAATGGTTTGAAAAGCAAAAAGGCCAACAAAATAGAAGTTGGAAAATTCTCCTCATCACTAGTAGCTATCCTTGCGGCTGTTCCCATATAAAGTGGGATCCGAACGAGTATTAGTTCGGCTGGTGAAGCAGATGCTCTGAGCACCAGATGTCACAACACTCTGCTTTGCTTACTGCCTTCTGAACTTGTTTATTGGCCACCTTTTTTTTTAAGTGGCATAAAGAACTGAATATGGCTTGTTACTTCATTTCAGTAATGCTCACATATCCTTGAGATTAAACTTAGAAAAATTCAGACAGATCTTCTGTCAGAATATACAATCACGAAGCTTACTGCCTCACCATTTCATTTAAACAAAATCTGGAGACCCCAATAACGGGACCGCTCCTCCTGTTTATAACTGCCACATGACAAGTGAGCCAAACTTTTTAAATGATTGCCCTAGTGAGGCAGACCCTTTTCCTCTTTCCTCCTTGAAAAAAATAACTATGTAAAAACATCCAGGGGGCTTTATTTCAGGGCACTGCGTTAGGTTTTCACTGCAGTAGACGTTCCGGATTCTAATTCCAGTTCTGTTCCGTCTACCACTACCTGCTAGCGGAACCTTGGTGTAGTGACTGCTCTCTCTGAACCTCACGTCTCCTTTTCTTAAGATGATTCCACCGACTTAGACAACTAGTGAGATCCATTTCATTTTGCCAATGTCATTCTTCAATCTGGCTCTCTCATAGATATGTGCACTTCCTCTAGCTCTCCCTAAAGAGTTGGGGCCACAAGAAATCACCAAGATTCAGTACAAACCTCCGTCAAGGCTCCGCGACGCGCGTTTGCTCGCTGTGCGTTCAAAGTGAGGAGCGGGCCTGTCGATCAGAGCGCTGGCTTGCCTGGTCTGAGCCTGAGTTCGGCCACTGTATCGAAATTTGGATCCCAGTGCAAGAAATTTGCTTTTAGGAATGGTGTCTGTAGATGTCAGCCTGGGGGCAGAAAAAAACCATAATGGTCGTATGGTATATATATATTTATCTCATTCTAATGACATAGTGAGATCAAAGACAAAAATCTAGATTTTTAAAAGTTTCAAAATTCTCAAAGTTTCCTTATAGTTACTAAGAGATTTCAAATCAAGCAATCATTATTTTAATTCCAGGTCATTTCTCAAAGCAACATATAATTTACTTGTGGCCTATAGTAATAATATTATCTTACATAAATAGGGCCTTATGGTTTTCAAACACTTTTGAAGCGCTGTAACGTTTTCATTACATCCCATAATATTGTCATGGTTTTGTAGATACAAGAAACTGAACCTCAAAAAGTAAGTTACTTGCTTAAGGTCACATAGCTGTTAAGAGGTTGGGCAGCAACAGAGTCCAAGGCCAGAGCTCTTTTTCCGCTCCTCTAGAACAAGTCTGTCAAACGCACCCCAAACCCCATTAATGCCTGGTACCCTATTTAATAGGCTATTTGGTGTATTTTCAACTCAGTTAGGAGCCCCGTCTTCTTATGCAGTACCCGGTGCTCTCTTTTGTACTGGCATTTACTGCACCGAATTGAAACAATTATGTGCTGGTCTCCGCTACAAGACTGTGAGCTCGCTAAGGGTAAAGGATAAAGACTATGACTTATTTTCACCTCTGGCATAGTGCCTGGCATGAATTTGGCACTCAATAAATGTTTGCTGAATAAAAAATTACTACATCAACTACTATAAAAAAAAGAGTATTTTTTCCTTGGAGATAGTTCATTTTAATTCAGCAAATACTGACTTTCCTTTAAGCAACAAAGCATTACATGTTAATATATCCTCTTACTTTGATGCAGTGGATTTAAATATGCTATCCACCGAGTAAATGCATTGGCTGCAGCTAAAATACATACCATACATATTAAACATTCAAATAACTTTTTTCACTTTTCCTTAGCCTTTTTCAAAATTCTATTTTCCTGGTTTGGTTTTAAAGAAGAGGAAGATGAAAGCATAAAAAAGTACCTTAATGCCAATAATTAAGATTCTTTAACTGGGTAGAAAATGTACCCTTGTGTTTTATTTTGAAATGAGAATCAATGTTATTTTCCCTGACTTCTCTTCCTGTCCACTGTGCTATAGCGCTAAGTATGACAGGAAATTACAAATAGAAGGAAAAGATACCATGATTCTCCCTCTTGAGAGCCATTCATGCAGTCAAATTTGTTTATGAATGACATGACATGAGGTCTTGGATCTCCTTCAAAATAATCTGGGAAGGAAGCAGTGGGAAGAACTGGGTGGGGCCACAGATAAAATGAGACTGGCCTTGGGGTGATAATTACTGAAGCTGGTGACAGGTACCCAGTGAGTTCATTATACTGTTCTCTTTACTGTTGTTACATAGGCAATTTCCTATAATAAAAGAAATTTTCTTTAAAGGCAAGCTGACAATAAAAAGCTGGCTCTCCTTTCAATACAAGTAATTGTTTGTCCATGGTCTGTATTTTCTGCTAGACTTTATGTTCTTGCGGCATATTCTCAGTGCCTAGTACAGTACCTACACGAAGGGTAAGCACAGAGAAAATGCTTGGTGAATTGAAGGCAGAGGGTTAATGACATGGCCTCTTGAAAACCAGAGGAGATAAAAACTTTTTTCTACCTCCTGATTATTTGATACAATTGGGCTTCAAAGATGGTTCTCTGTGTTCCCTTTCTGGGGTTGGTTAGGGCCAAGATAATGATCAGTTTCATACCTTTAACCTTCCAGTAAACACCCCACAGAAAGCAGTCAAGCATTGCTTAGAGAGATTGCATGCGGAGGTACGTTCCGGGTACCTCCTCCTGAAAGGACTGGTTTCAGCCCCAGTTAGGGCAATCAGAGAGCCCCTAGCAAACACAGGTTCCTAGTCCTCACTTCCCTCTTCCTTCTACCATACACAGAAGGGTGCTCTGGGAATGTTGAGGCATGATTCAACCCAAAGGAGAAATGGATTCATTTAGTCTTGCTTCAGATGATCTTACCTGAGCTAAATAAAAGAATGCCAGCCATACAAAGAAGGGAATTTTAATAGCAGGTTTAAAATAGAAACATGCACAATTTATCCCTGAAAAATACTTAAGTGAGAAGAATACCTGAAAAACGTGTGATGCTCTACACAGACTTTCCATAATTTCTTAGCTGCTCGGTAGCTGGGAAGTTTGAATCCAATGGTACTTTCATACTGTTCTTGCTATAAAAACACAGATAAATATAGAACATAAAGGATTACTTGACTACAGTAATACAGGACCAGGGAAATGTGGTGCCACGGAAAAGGTCATCGAGAATAAAAACAATATTCCTAGTCTAAAGACATAAAATATTTGAAATTTTTCCTACTTACAAAAAGAAATTTATTCACTGAGGTGACTTCTTCCACAACAAGGAAGCCAGGGAATACATCTTATTTTGTTCAGAAACACATGTGCACACAGAGCACATTTTTCTGAGCCATAATTAAGTCATCTTTCGATTGTCTAGACACTGCTCTTCCTTAGTCACCACCTGCACTTGGGATATGAGACTACTCCACGCTCAGGGAATGGGGTAGATATGATTCCTCCAATCAATCAATATTACTATGCAGTCCTCTTTGTTCTTTTTTTTTGTAATAGGAACTAAAGATTAAAGATTTTGGCTCAAATTAATTCTTGAATCATTTGTCTTTTCTTTTTTTCTTTTGGTTGATCATTAATCTATCTCAATACTTCTTTTCTTTTTTTTTTTTTTTTCCATCCGCAGCAGAGGACATTTATTCTCATAGCTTGAGAGAGAGAGAGAGAGAGAGAGAGAGAGAGAGAGAGGAGAGGAGAGGAGAGGGGAGGGGAGGGAGGGGAGGGGAGGAGAGGAGAGGAGAGAAACATCGACTGACTACCTCCCATACACGCCCAGTCCAGGGAAATCAGACCCGCAACCTAGGTATGTGCCCTGACCGGGAATCAAACCCTCAACCCTCTGATTACAGGAACATGCCCCAACGAACTGAGCCACACCAGCCAGGGCTATCTCAATACCTCTTTGACTGAAGCAAACCATATCCTCCCTGGGCTACTAGAAACACTGTCCTGCTGGTCCCTTGCTTGTTTCTGCCTTAAGAAACAAAAAAAAGTTTCCACTTTTTAAAATGGAAAGGAAACTAACATTTATTTCTAGTGCCCATTAGTGCCAATAACAATATGATGAGATAGTATTACACATGAAAAAACTGAGGTCAGACAAGTAAGTTCTCAGTCTCACAGCTGTGAAGTGGCAGAACCAGAATTTCATGGTTTCCACTAAACCATGCTACTCCTAAATCATCTACTGTAGTCATAATACTTCACTTCTCAAAATCCTACTGTTGTTTCTGATTGCTTTCTTAAAGGAAGAATTCTGTTTTTTCAGTACACAGTCTAGAGTTGACATTTAAAGAAACCAAGGACTTCAACTATCAAACTTATTAAAAGTTGTGTGTATGTGTGTGTATATATGTATAAATACATACATCCTCTGCCTTCCCACATTAAAATGTAAGATTGTTGAGAGATGGACTCTTTCATTCACTGGTCCTCGCCCCAAGAATAGTGCCTGGCACAAAGAATGCCGTCAATTAGTATCTGTTGACTGAGTGACTTTTGGATTTGCAACTCTTTGTTGGAAGACAGTGATTGCTGTGACAGGCACAGGCAAATAATTATGGTCCTTAGTAAATGCTTCAGTGATAATCCTTATGAGACTTTTAATACTGCACGTCCAGTATTTCGATGTTCAAATAATGAGACGTTTTCACCAGCAGATGGTGATATACACACAAAAGCCACTTTAATTAGTTCGATGCTTTCCTGCTTATATCTTCTGCAGCTGTCACCTCATTCAACCTTCGACTCTGACAGAGAAAGTATTACCCGCCTTGAATGATAAAGAAGCTGAGCTTCAGATTTCTCCAGGGTCTTTTATTTAGTAGGGGGCAGAGTAGGAGCTAGAACTTTTTTAAAAATTTAATTCCTACTTAAACAATTTTCTACCATACCGTGATTGCTCTTTAACATAAAAGTTGAATTTGGTCAGCATCAGTATATCCTAAAACTTGCCCACCAACTAATAACTGAATTATCTGACACAAAGTTAAATAACTCTATTAAAAAAATCTAGAAGTTGACCCTAGAATATATCGCCAGTAACTATTAGAAGCTACACATACAAATGCATGTTAATTATAGGAGGTAAGAGATTGGTGACACAAATGTCACTTAACCCCACAATTTAAAAATGTCACCCTACTTAATTGAAAACTATTTTCTATCAAGATTTTATCTAGAGTAAACGATCCAAGTTTCACTTCTGGCCACGGTCTGTTTACTCACATAAAGAAGAATGCCCCAAAAACCCATGGCAAGGAGGAAACGCCTTACAGGACTGATGCAGGGAACAGAGCATCAGCTCCTGCACCACTAACTAGAGAGAACGCTTAGATGACAAAACAAGAAGAGGACGGATGAGATGTTTTAGACATGGTCTGTGTTTGATTCAGGAAGAAAGAAACACAAATTCTGTACCTCTCCAGGCCGAATCTTGATGAAAAAGCTGCTACGTTTATAGGAAATCTTCAGCACTTTGGGCCAAGGAAAACGGTTAATTCTCAGTTTATCTTTGTAAACCAGAAGGCCACTAGAGCAGACACCCAGGATGATATCCACTCCCTCCAAGTCCTGAAAGAGAGAAGTGTTAGCATTTCAGTCTTGAGCAAAGTGCTCAACACACTGTCGACTCTTACTAGACAATCGGGAGCTACCAACAACCAAAACCAAAAATAATCATAACCCATGGGACTATTCAGTCTATGTAAAAAAGTCATTACTCTGCCACATTTTTTTAAAAAATCAATGTTATTACCTATTACAAATATCTTTAAATGTCTAAATCAGACAATAATTCTATTTCTGTAATCTGTTCCAAGAAAATAATTCAAGTCACAGAAAACACTTTATACATGAAAATGTTCAGAATGTTATAGGTGTGAAAAGCTGGATATAACCTGAGTATTCAAGCATGAGGGTTAAATTATTGTCCATCCTTTGGTGAAATAAAATGTGGCCATTAAAATTGTTCCGTAAAAGTTGGGAGCTAAATGGGAAGATAATTGTGTTGTAATGTTAAGTGAAATAAAGCAGGTTAAAGCTGCATATACAATTTGATCTCAACAATATAAAAAATATACCTAGAAGAAAGATGAATATACCAAAATGTTAATGATGGCATTTTTAGGTGGTACAATTATGAGCAATTTTTATTTTACGTTTCCATACTTTCCAATTATAATGAACATGTGTTGTTTTCTAAAAAACATTTAAATATCACAAAAACTTATATATGTGTGTAAAAAAATTCAAACAATACAGAAGTGTGTAAAATAAAAGTAAAATTCTACCCTCTCTTTCCATACTCCTTAACAGTAACCAGTAATAATTTGATAATTTCCAGGATTATCATCCTATTTTCTATGTACATACAAATATGTTTGGATAAGACATACACACATACATAATTACTAATAATTATTGTATTATATAATTATATATAAATATATATTACCTTAATAATCATGAAAACAATGAGAAAAATTACAACCCAGTCCTTGAGGGTAGAAATTGTAGCTTAATCATTTCTGTATCACCCCAAATACTCTGTTATTGACAACATACTCAATAAATGTTTACATTAAGTTTGTTACCTACCTACACTATTATTTATAATTTCTTAGGAAAAATAGTAAATTCTTTGCCTCTGATTGACAACAATTTTGATTCATTTTGACTGACAAATTAAAGAATTTTCACGGTATTTTAGTAACAAAACACATTAGGCTTAAACCTTTGATCATGAACATAAATTATTTCATTATTAGTGACTCTGAGGGAACATCGGCTTTTCCCTCGTCCAAGAACATATGACACGAACATGCCTCACACACTGGAGGAAGCAACTGCTGCGACAGGCAATGCAGCCGCTGCCACCACCTCTCAAAGCCACCGTGAATGTCGCTGGGCTTGCATCTCACCTTCCTTTTCAACATTCCTCCGGTAAAACTGAGCCTTGCCGCCAAATGGGCTTTCCTTAATAATCCAAAAAGAGACACTGGTTTACTTTTACCATGCTTGTCTGTGTATGAAAGTTCTAGTAAACACTGATGTTCTCATTTTGGCCTCTGAGTCCTAAAATACTCAAACCTATCACTGTCATAATCTGCAAATAATGACCACAGTAGCTGCGGCAGCTGCATATCCCACACGCACACACTGACGTCGGCGCGCCACACGCCTGCCCGGAGGCCAGAGCTCAGAGCTATGTATACCACGGAACATCACACACAGCTAAAATTCTTTTTAAAAAATGATAAAGTGGACATCCCTCCAAAAGTCATAAGGAGTTAATTTTATTCCTATATAAGCTCAGTGTGAGAGAATCAGATTCTTATAATTATGTTAATTATATTAAATTATAAATATCACCCCAAGTTAAGAAAGAACAGTAAGAAAAATATAGTCATATTTACATGTGTCTTTTTGCAAAGAAAATTTTATTTTTTTCTTTTAATTAGATTTTATTGATTGTGCTATTACCAGTTGTCCTGATTTCTCCCCCTTTGCCTCCCTCCACCGAGCACCCTCCACTCCCTCAGGCAGTCCCCACACCACCGTTCAAGTCCGTAGGTCATGCATGTAAGTTCTTCAGCCTCTCCATTTCCTATACTGTACTTCACATCCCCATGGCTATTCTGCAACTACCTATTTGCACTTCTTAATCCTCTCACCTTTTCACTCATTTCTTAGAGAAAATTTTAGAAATTAAATATATGTTAACATCTATATCTGCAATTCAAGGAAACTAAATTTCACCTGAGTTAATCTCTACAGATGATTACTATTTAGATAAGTAATCAACACCTAGAGGTAAATGCTTCTTGACTACTTCTTTCCCAGAACTAAGTACAGAGAAACATATTCGTGCCTACACGTGTGTGTATATGCAACTCAAGAAGCAGGAATTATATACAGCTCCGATTCAATGACTATGTAACGGAGAATTTTTCAGAAGATGCCCTCTGAAGTTCTTAAAACATGTGGGTACAATTCAATTGTCTATCTCTCAATTGTATGTTCCAGAGAAACAGTTTGCTTTTACAACATTTGGGAAAGGAACATGCTACCTGACTTCTCCATCTATTCCAGATAATTACTGAGTCAGCAACCAGCCTCCCGCGGGAAGTGAGAAGCAAAACCAAACACTTTCAGTTCTGGAAATACAGCCGACCTGATGTACTAGTCTTCCTACCATCTACTTTACAGATTCACAGATTACACAGATTCCAGTTACAGTACTCAGCCCCAAACTATCGGAGTAACATCTTAAGAAAAGCACTAACATGCAATGAAATTTTAAGAGAATTAATGCAACCTAAATAAAGAAAAGACTTCAGATGTTAGATACTCAGGTTGGGAGAAGCCTGAAAGGTCATTTTAGGCCAATCACCCACCATATGTTTGAATGTCCTTGTCTAAATTCCTTCCGAGCGACGCTACTGCCTACCCTTGAATACCTCCAGAGAGAAAGACCTCACTACCTTATGAGGTAGCCCATCCCATCTTCGAATAGCTCTGACTGGTAGACAGTTTGTCAGACTAATTTGAACAGTCTTTCCCTGTAGTTTCCATTTCACTGCCTCGAGTTTTACATTTTGGAACAATAGTAAAAACTCCACGTCACACACCAATCCTTTAAATACATGAAGACAGACACTATGTCTTCCCAATTTTCCTTTCTGTGGGCTAAGTATCCCTATTCTTTTGCTGGTTTCTCATTGGACATCGTTTTGAGTCCCCTCTTCATGCATCCTAGTTAAGTTCCTCTAAATGAACCTCTGATCGTCTCTCGAGCCCTTTCCCTCAAAAACTCCTCAGCCTCCCAGCCACTTCTGTAGCTGAAGATGACAGAAGTTAAGCGACTTCCCTTAAGTATTCATTCTGTTAGGTTATATTAAGCAGAACCAGGATTAAAGCTCAAGTTTCCAATTTCATAACTCAGTGGTTTTCAAATGAGCCACTATTGCTCATGCCATGTGTACTAGAATCACCGAACAGCTTGGTTCAGCAGATTGCTGGGCTCTATTCACAAAGTTTCTGATTCAGCAGTTCTGGGATGGGGCCCAAAATGTGCATTTCTAACAAGTTCCTAGAGATGCCAAATGCTGGTTCAGAGACCACACTTTGAGAACTACTACCTTCCGCCAGTGGTTCTCAGATTCAAGCATAGATGAGAGCCGTTTGGGATGTTCATTAAATCTGGAAACTTAGCCTCTCCTCCAAAATAATTCAAAATAAATCTGGGAGAAGTTTGGGAACCTGCATATTTAACAAACACTCCAAGTGAGTCTGACATCGTGACGTTGGCTGTGAAACATGCGTTGATGCCACGCTACGTTTTCAAATGTATCTGCATTTTGAGAAAACATAATTTCTTTTGCTCTAGGTGCTGTATCTTTTGATCCCTACGGTGGCTTGGATATGCAACTTGAACTCTGATGGTGGGACTGCAGAGGGGTAATTCAATTTATATGCTCGATATTCTTGATTGACTCAATTTGTAGACTTAAAATTCTAACACGAATTTCTATCTCTTTAGGATGTTTTACAATAACATCCCAGATAAAGGTTGGTGAGAAGCGTTACATGACACAGGTCTGACACATGCATGTGAATAAAGGCCAAAGTTAGCATTACCTTTGCTTTGTGAAGGTCAACACCATACATGGACAACTTTTTGGCATTCTCAAGGAATTCCAGGTCAGCTTGAGCAGGAGTCATGGACCTTTGATAGGACACAAAATTAAAACTCTTTCAGTGTCACAGCATCAACATTTATAATAACGTTTGCATAATGATTGTATTTTTATATGAACACATAAATATATATACACTGATATGCATGTAGATATGGTTCATAGTTCTAGAAGTAGACTATTATGGAAAATGACTCTTGAAATATGTCTTCAAATAAGAGATCTTAAAGAAACAAAAAGCCCACCAAAAAGCTATCAGAAAAAGCTTTTTTTTTTTAATCCTGCTAAATAATTTCCTTAAAGTAGCCTCATCTACCATCAGTTCTGCCCCTCCCTCTCCCCAGCCTTTGCCTCCAACACACATAAACTCCGCCCACTAATTCTCTTGCTAAAGAGGTGACCAAATTAAATCCTCAGAGGGCACGGTACAATTTACAATCTCCTCTTAGCTGCCTTCTTCTCGCCATCCTCCTAAATTGAGTCATTATGGAAATTAGACAGGAGGGCAGCTGAAGTTACTTAACTGAACTCTTAATGGGGGCAGGCTTGATGAAAAGAAAATTTCTGGTAGCAGATGGTGTTCCTGCCCACTGATCTAAACAAAATAAATTGGTTAATAGAAGCATGTAGATAATGGGGCTGCTTTCTCCGTTATTAAGATGTCTTCGTTACTAGGCATATAATGAATTTGACTTGTTTGAAAACAATCAGTCTCACTGCCTAAACATTCACTCTGATGGTCTTTCCTTCTCCTTTTTAACTTTCCTTTCTTTGGAAAAGTGCTTATGAGCAGTTACATTGGGCTTTGGAGCTCAACTCCTAGTGCTACACAATTCAGCCCAATCAAATATAACTTCATAGTAACAATAATGCACACACTCCCCCAAAGAAAAACCATGCAAATGCCTGTTTCCCACGAGACTGGCTCAAGCGGTATAGAGCAGCGGTGGCCTATTCACTTAGCAGGATGGACAACGCCTCTTCCTAACCCATCTGTCTTCACCCTCCCTAAAAAGAACAAAGGGTTTCTGAGAACAACAACTAAAAAAAAAGTCTTAGGAGAGAGGGAGCAGATCTGTTCATGTCTCAGCCTCCCTGAATAAACTTTTCCCCAGCACTGCACCAGCACATCTGAGCTGTTTGTGAATGGATCTCTAATTGAACATACACACACATACATGCACACGCACACACACAAGAAGACATTTACAAGTCTGTATATTCAAGTCATTAAAAACATCTCAAGAAAGTTTTGTAGTCCCCCTGCACCCCCCACACACATAAGTTAGATACTTTTATAATTAAGGTTACTCCAGTCATTTTATGGTTTTTGTTGTTACTATTATTGATGGCTTGAATTTTAGGATCTTGACGCTGGAATGGAGCCGGAAGGTTACAGGGTCCAACACTTTCATTTTGCTGATGAAGAAATAGGCCCCAAGGGATCACATGGTCGCGGGCAAGTTGTAACTCCTTGTTTAAGGCGTCAGGATCGAGTCAGCACTCAAATTTTATCGCTTGAACTGGAATCCTGGCTCCTGCATTTAAAAGTGGTGATCTGGTGTCTCCTTCCCTATCCCAGCTATAAAGAATCATAACAATACCTACTTTCCGAGACTAGGATAGGCAATGACTTTTGTCTGTGCTGAATGAATAAATGTGACTGGTAGGACAAAATGAGGTAATGGTTGTGAAGCTGCTTTGTAAAATATAAATATTTATTATTATTATTGTAAACTTAGGTTTCTGATGGTACAGTGATACAGTTTATGCAGCTCATAAAGAGAAATAATTTGGACCACATGAATTTGAAGACAAATTTTAAAACATTAAGTAAAGCAATCATGGCAAAATCTTCCCTGAACTCACTCCTCCAACTCTAAGGGACTTTAAAGGGGTCAATTTGAATACAGATTGAAATTTCAAACTATGTGGTTAAATGCTTTTCTGAGTAAGCATGCTTTAAAACTATCATGGGCAGGTGGTAAAAAGAGATCTTTAACTTTAAAACTATAACTTTCTTTATTAGTTGAAAATAATATAATTTAACAAATTTTGAAATGCACAAACTTAAAAGTTACCTATAACACAAAACTAGTACAAAATAATGTTGAATATAAACTGTAATTGAAAAATAAAATCTTTAAAATAAGTTACCTATAATACAAGTAATTTTTTCCTGAACCATGAGAGTAAATTGTCAACCTCATCACTTCCAAGTCACTTGTCATGACTCATCACTTCCAAGTGTGTGTCATTCCTACAGATAAGGACATCCTCCTACGTAACCTCAATATAACGGTCAAAACCAGGAAACACTAATACATTACTGCCATCTGACCCCCATTCAAGTTTAGCCAGTTTCAGAAACATCCTGTATAGCAAAAGGATCCAGTTTAGCATCACACGTTTCTGAGCTCACGACTCTTCAGTCTTCTTTGGTCTGGGACAGTTCCTTAACCTTTGTTTCATAACCTTAACCTTTGGAAGATCGTAGGCCGATTGTTCTATAGAAAGCCTCCTCCACTTGGGATTGGGTTTCTCCATGAGTTGATGCGGATTCTGCGTCTTTGACGGAAACGCACAGAAATGGCCCTGCGTCCTCAGTACGCCCTAACAGGTGGAACACAGTTTCAGTCTGTCCCTTCACAGGTGACGTTCATTGTGTCCACTGGTGTCTGCCAGGCTTCTCCTCCTTATCTCTTTGTAATTAATAAGCACTTTGTGGGAATGTATTTTGAAACCTTTCTCCATCTATTTTCTTTTTCTTTTAAATGAAATTTACTGAGGTAACATCTGCAACCTTTTGAATATCTTATTTCTTATCAAACTTTAAATTTACTCATTTATTTACATCAGTATGAAGTCATGGATTCTCATTTTATTCAATGCAATATAATTCTTTTCCTTATTTATTTTGTGGTTAAATTGCTCCAAATTTGGTCAGCGGGAGCCTCTCCAACCTGGATTCAGTGTCCTTCTGACCATTTCCGGTCATTTTTTGAGCACCTCCTTTTGGTACAAAGTAGAGTTAGAGCATGTCAGTGTCTGTGTGTGCATGTGTGTGCATGTGTGTGACTGTGTGTGTGTGTGTGTATGTATCTACCAACCTACCAACTGGAGACCATGAGTTCACTTTGGAATCTCCAGTTTAAATGCAGTATCACAGGGTTCATTTTAGCCTCTCATTCTCCAAAATTTGTATCTCCTTTATGGAGAGTAAGAAACCTGGCTCCTGTTATCCTAAATGTATTGACTAATTTGATCACCTTCCTGTGTATGACCAATCTCTCATTGCTGCCATTGACTCCTCCCCCACGTGCCCTCCACGCCCACGTAGACTCTGAATGCCCACGCTGGGCTGCTCCCCACACGTGGTTGTCCTTACCTCACTCAGGTTCTGACTCCTGGTGTGAGGCTACCCCTTTCCATGGACATCTTCATCTTGCTCAGGCTTCACCGCCCTGAACCAGGTACCACCCACATGGATGTCCCCCACACCATGCGGGCCTTGCCCCCACGTGGACGCCTTTCTCGCTCTGCTCTAGCTCTGATAACCACCCCCGTGTAGCCACACATGACTGTGCTCTTCATCCTATTTGAACTCTGACTTTTCATGCCAGACTGCTCCGCCCACCCCTAGGAACGCTCTCCCCACCCTGCTTAGGGCCGAACATCCCCCGCCAGATGCCCTTCTGCATGGATAACTATCTGGCCCTACCCCACCTAATGACTTTAGAAGAAAACTGTTTAAGGAAGCCTTTTCTGATTATAAAAATCATATATATTCACTGTATGAAATTTGGAAAATATCAAGAGCACAGAAAGAAAACTCCTATAATCCCATCACCTACAGACATTTGTGCATGTAAATATAACATTTTATAAATCTAATATTACGTATTAAACATAAATTATTTTCAACTTAACATTTTAAAGATTATGGCTTGTCCCAAGTTTTCCAAGACTCTTAAAAGTAGTAACAAAGTAGCTGGAAAGAGATTAGATACTTCTAAACCATTAAGATGACTGTCTTGAATTATTAAGTACCGCCTAATAATTTACTACTTGAAAGTACTGCAGCTCACAAAAGTACCTAACCAGGGAGCTTTGACACCGGTTAATTCTTGCTCACTAAAAAGGAAAGTTGTAACAAAGTTTCTCTGTATTTATTTTGAGCAAGTTGGGTCAGGATATAGAGCCACTCGGTGAGTTAGAGTGTCATGTGACAGCCTCTTAATGATGTCTGTTGCATCTCTTAATTAAGGACTGTGATTTCAAACAATTAAGGATGATAACTGACAAGTTTACATACCTTCCTAGTACCCATAAAGTAGAGGACAATTAATTTTAAAGCTTGATTTGCTAGTGTAAATTTAAAGTGTAATTACAGCTTCAAAGTCTCTGTCTAGGCAAAGGGCCACTACTAGGGTTCCATATACGGTGTCTGTCTTCTACTTTATCTGAGGAGCAGGGTGCCATTTGTCTGTACTTCTCAGTGTGTAGTAAAATGCTTCTGCCTGAGCAGAAGTGTCTTTGGATTGGCTAAAACACCATGTTGTTGGACAGAATTAAAACTCCCATTTAGCTTTCTGTTTGTGAGGGCTGCCAATCACTCTAAAAAGGAACAAGTAAATTCCAAAATGACAGACTACTAAATTTTCTATTCAAGGAGATTCATTATTGCTCAATTTCTATCTGTATACCCAACAGGACATCAACTGAACCATATCCATTTGTCCTCTGGGATCGTTTTGCCTTTTGGGGTTTAAATTCTGTTATGTTCCAAAGAGGGGTTCTCTAAACCCAGACTCACATTCATCAGTTATAAAATAGGGACAAGAATTATTACTGTCCTAGCAAGCATCTGAATTCTTGCTACATACTAATCATGATGCTGAGCACTTTACATGGACTTTCTGATTTAGCCATCACAAAATTCATATCATCATCCTTATTTTTCAGATCAAAAAACTACAGCTTGGAGCCCTTAAGTAACTTACTGAAAGTCATAAAGTTAATGAGGAATGACGTCTACACTCAAAGTGAGACAGGCTGACTCTGAAGCCCATGCTTCTTATCACCTAGCTCAGTGGTTCTCAAAGTTTTTGACCTCAGGATCCCTTCACTTTCTTTGCATGTAAAAAGTAACAATATTTTCCCAAAATGTAGTAAAAAATGGACATTCTTTTATATATTTACAAATTTTTAAATGTCTGGCTTAGGTTGGATATTCCTATCTGCTTCTGCATCCAACCTGTTGCAATACGTTGATTTTATTGTAATATATTAATGTGATCTCACACAGACACAGAGTTGGAAAAGGAAGGATTAAGAATTAAAAACATCCTTCTTTGATATAACACCAAAACTCAACAATGGCAGTTTCTTAAAGGTTACTTGCAATGTGCAATCTGGAAACATATCAGTAAACTTTTATACTGTGTTACATTAAATCCATTGGTCTATCCTGCATTTTGAATGTTTTAAATGGACCTTTCTCACCCATGCACGATTTATAGTATGCATTTCATATTTGAAAAACACTAATTCACTGAATAATGCAAGACTTCCAAATGTTGACATGTTTCATTGCGCAATATAAGAAAAAAAATCGCATTTGTTAAAATCATCACAACTTCATCAGAAAAGCCTTTGAGTACTTGGATCCTGTCAAGATCATGGTGGCAAATACAAGTTTCCCAAAATTTAAATTTTCACTTGAAAGCTTGAATTTTGTCATTAGCAACAAATACTGTCAGTCGTTTACTAACCCTAAACAGGGGTGTCAAACTCATTTTCACTGGGGGTCACGCCAGCCTCACGGTGGCCTTCAAAGAGCCGAATGTAATTTTAGGACTGTTTCAATGTAACTACCCCTTAACTAGGGGCAAGGCGCTCGGCGCTGCCGCCGGGTAGAAACAAGGTGCCGGGCTGGATAAAACAAGGCGGAGGGCCGGGTTCGGCCTGTGGGCCTTGTGTTTGCCACCTGTGCCCTAAAAGTACCAGGTTAGCAAGCATCTTTAAGAGAATCATTTCATTTTTAAGAAAACAACTTCCAAATAACCAAGTGTGAATAATAATAGTCATTTTTTTTCAAGTAAAAATGGTGTTCATTAAAAAGGGGGCTAATTCAGCCTACAACTGCAAATAATGACGCAGGCGCTGTCCTCAAGACAACTGCTGTATCAGCATGCAGCGGAGCTGCTTTCTGTGCATGTCGTGTTTAATCACACGGAATATTAAACAGAAATACACTTAAGATTTAATAAAATCATCGTCTTTTTTACTGCCTCATCAAGAGAATTTCTAGCTGAACCAGCCCTGTTGGTCTCATTTTTAACCGCAAGTTACAAAGTGAAGGTGCGTGCTGCTAGAGAACACAATGACCACTAGTTGGCGTCGCTGCCCTGTTGGTGCTTCACCCACCCAACACGGGGAAAGGCCAGTATCACCACAGCATCACCATGAAAATGACTCTGACCTCATGGACCCTGTGAAAAAATCTTAAAGACCACCAGGCCGGCCTAACTCGAAGGATGGTTATAAAGATTAAATGTGATATTGCACATAAAGTGCTTAGCATAGTATCTGGCCCATAACAGATACACAATAATTAGCAGCTTCTAATGACTGTGTAATAATACTACAATGGAGAACCAAGCATTAGATGAGAGTCCTCATCTAATATAAAGTCCTCCCAAACTTGAGATTCTATTATGATCAAATAACCATTAAAAGAATCATTAGAGACAGACTTAAGGTATCGATCATAATTGGACACCATCTGCTGTTTGGTTCCACAGCAGTAACACACAAAAAAATACACACACACACACACACACACACACACACACACATACACATATATATATATATTTACTATTTTACTGATTGCCCAAAGTTATACTACTAATAATAAGTCATTTTATTTATTTATCTATCTATTTATTTATTTTTAGAGAGAGGGGAAGGGCAGGAAAAAGAGAGGCAGAGAAACATCAGTGTGCAACAATGCTGACCAGTTTTCTCCCGCACACCCCCAACCGAGGACCTGGCCCACAGCCCAGGCTTGTGCCCAGGCAAAGTTTTGGTTTGCAGGACAATGCCTAACCCACTAAGCCACACAAGTCAGAACATAAAGACCATTTCTAAATTATTAGAAAATAAACAGAGCATTCCCCTCTACCCTGACATTCTAACAAATCAAATTATTTTAACTGATTGTTTCTTTCTACTACTCACTTTTGTATATATAAATGTAGTGAATCTATTTTATGTACATATATATTTCTAGAATCATCAGAATATGAATAAAAGTATTAAAATGTAATTAAGGACAATGTAATACCCTTAAGTTACGATCCTCAACAAGTTGCAAATGCTATATTTAGTGGTCCTGATATTAGTGCACAGTTCTCTTTGCACCATGGGGAAAGAGTATGACCCCATGAGGGTGGGGTGATTCTTTTAAGACTACCGCTCTGCAGGTTGTACACTTGAAATCCTCGAGGTTCTCATGACCGATACACCAGAACCTACAGCGGCAATAAGGCAGCCAGAATTGGCGCACCTTGAGTGAAAGCTCTCTTACTTGAAGCATCTCCATCTACTGGAACCACCCCAGGGAAAACAAGATTGCTCAACAGCGAGACAGAACACTTGTTACTATCATGTAAAGCCAACTGAGACTGTTCTGGGATGGCTGAGTGGGGTGGGAATGGAGACCACTGTACTTGAACAACAACAAAAAAGGTAAAAAAACAGACTGCTCTGGATTTCTCAGCAGCGTGACCCTCGGGACATCATAACATAACTCATACTAACATAACTCAAGGTACAAACTCAAGGCCAAGATCAGACATTGCCTTAGTAGACTACAGCAGTTTACAAAATTTAGCATAGCAAGTCACTCAAATAAAAATGGGATATACAGTAGAAGAAACACAAATTATCCTGGCACTTTACTATTAGTTAACATTTATTGAATTTTTACTATGTGTAAGACATTGTATTAAGTTTTCCCACACCTTATCTTTTCTAACCCTATCAACCACCCTACTTCCTCTGAGGTAAATAATCTCTATGAGACATGTAAAACTCCCGAGGCTCGGAGAGATTAAACGAATGACCCAAAGTCCCAAGGGCAAGACCACACAGAGTCAAGAATGTAACCCAGCTCAGTGCGACTACAAGACCTTGTTCTTGATAAATGTGTTATGTTACCTCTCAACATTATCAATATTGCCATGAAAAAAAAAGCAGTAAATTTAATAGACTTTAAATACACCTTCAGGGGTTTCGTGGGCCCTCTGAAGTCTACCCATGTACATAGACCACAAATCAAGAAACTCTGCACAAAGGATCACAGGACACCTGATACAGCATAAGTTTAAAATTTGGAAAAATTAGGTACGGCAATCACAATAACAGCGATCATTTACTGAGCCCTTACAATGTGCCAGAGACACTGTGCTTAGTGCTTTGCATATAGTACCTCATTTCATTTTCTCCTACAATGCAACACCCATTACTCTAATGTGAAAACAGGTTCAGAGAGCTTGAAACGGCTTACCCAAAGAATTGGGAGGGAATTAAGCTTATACCGACTCTTTCTGTGGCACCAGTTCCCGCTAAGGCAAATACTGAATCAATACCAGGTCAAGGGTTTAAACTTACTGACGAAACAAACACAGAACAAACCCTGGAGGCATATTTACC
This sequence comes from Anoura caudifer, assembly GCA_004027475.1. Taxonomy (NCBI): domain Eukaryota; kingdom Metazoa; phylum Chordata; class Mammalia; order Chiroptera; family Phyllostomidae; genus Anoura; species Anoura caudifer. The sequence goes on from PVKU01001466.1 coordinate 51,520, forward strand.
TGTAGGATTTATGCAGCTCCATGACCTTCTCTTCGAGTTCCTTGGTCTGATTTGGGGCCAGTTTAAAATCACTAACATAATCTGCACCGTGGAGTTCTGGGTCGTAGTCGCCCAGCTCAGACTGGATGGTGTAAGAACCTAGTAACGCTAAGGTTGCAAAGGAACAAGGCAGACGTCCTGCAACTATGTCCTGCCGAAGTTGAAGACATAAATAATATCTACAGCCAAAAGAGAAAAGATGTCACCATGTCAGCAACAACAGCAATGACAAAATATAGGGAGGGAGGAGGAAGAAAGGGGAGGGACATGGAGGAAGAGAGAAAAACAGTGATTGAGTAAATATGAGGTAATATTAAGAATTGTTCAACCCATGTAGTGGGTATATAGTTGTTCCTTGTGTTGTCATTGGTTCTTTTCTGTGTGTTTGAAATGTTTTCATATAAAAAGATTTTTTTTAAAAAAAAAACCATATGTTGGAGTCATGGTTGGGAAGAAGTTTAGAAAGAAAGGAGGAAAAGCTGGGGAAAGTCTGAAGGAGGTAAAGAAACTATGTTTTGTTGACTGCACTAAGAATCACATACACAATATACCTGTCTAACCTGGACAGAGAAACCCGTGAGGGGGGTCGCTGCTGGATTACAGACGAGGAGTCAGCCCTGGAGGGTAAGCTCGCTCCATGTCGGACTGTAACAAAGGCTGTTTGACTTGGAAATTGGGCCCCACCTTTTCCATCACTCCGCTTTGCCAGCATATTGCTCAGCATAAACAAACATGACATTATTGATACATGTTCCCTAGAATACGAACATTTTTCAGTGTGTTTTTCCTCCAAAATGGGCTTACGTTGCATTCAGCCGTCACACACCATCATCTTGTAAGACTCATTCCACCAGCGTGCTAGCTGTCGGGAACTCAGACTGGTGCTAAAGCAGTTCGGTCCGACAAACCAGCTGAACGGCCCTCCCTGGGTTAGACACTGGCTTCTGTCTGTATAAGGTTCACACTATGACCCTGACCTCCTAGCTCTTGTTCTAACTGACCGAGCTGACCGGTTCAGACTGTTTTGCCAAAGAGGAAAGCTAGGAGGTATGATTAAATTTAATTTTGTGTATTATTCAGAATCATATCCTTGCTTTGATCATGATAAAATATTGAATAACATATTTATTGGCAATAGCGTTTGCTATCTGTAATTAGTCACTACTATATTTATGTTTAAAAAAGAGCAATGCCAACCAACCACAAGAATCTTAATTAAGCTCCTCTAAAATATGATTAATAAAGATTTTTAGAGACTTGCTTTGTTGTATACATAATAAACCTCAATGAAGAAAGATGAATAAGTAGCAACTCTAAGAGACAAATATTACCTGTGAAAAAGATATAACCAAAGCATGTTTTCAGGCAGAGATCACATATCTCAACTTTAAGAATGTACTAAGTATAACAAGACAAAGAATAATTTTTTAAAAACTACATAGAAATTTCACAGTACTTAACAATCAGACATTTTAAGAGTCTTAGGCTATTTTTTTATTTGAGAGAGGAAAAAAACTAAAGCCCAGAAATGTATGTTTGTCTGTAATCAGATAGTTGAACAGCAAAGAATGGAACTAGAAAGTAATTTCTCAACAACCAACAGTCCAATTGAAAAGACATTTGCCAAGTACCTACTATGCACAGGCTCCAAGCAAGGTGCTACGTATATAAATATGTACAGTAGCACTCTTTACCATACACTGCTTTTCCATTTTCTTTTTTGTTAATATTTATATAGAATTCAATGAAGGCCACACTCTTAAATCAGTAAGTTGTTTTTTAAAAGTAAGATTTACTTCACAAATTACGTGGGATCAAAAATTACTGAGGAAGACTTAGTCCGTGCGGATCATCTACCTAATCACACACTTTAAAAGGGAGATAGGAAAAACTAATAACAACGCTTAGGCCTTAGCTTTTTAAATCCCTGTAAGAAAGAACATGGTGGGAGAGGAGTATTTTTTTAAAAAAAGGTTGGGGGGCAGCTAGCTTACTACTGCATTTGTGTCTTGCCCTTTGGAGGTTGGTGTGGTTGACTGGTGCCCGGTCCACGGCTTGGCATAAGGCCCGTGATGGTCACGGTTAATTCCCCCGCCAATTGTTCCCAGTCGAGTCACAGATATTTGAGGCTTTTAGGCTCACTTGTTTGCTAGCCTGCCTTGAGGTAATCGGCAGCTTTCTACCTTAGTTTAACAGAGCATCGTTTTTCTTTGGTTCTGAAAAGAGAAATTCTCAGAGCTTGTGACAAGGAGAATTACTTATTACATAGTTAACTATTAAGAAATGGTTTACCTTGTTATATCTTCAGTTAACTGTGCTGGGTCAGGTGGATAAAACTTTACATTAAATGTGAAATTCCAAGGGACACCTGTAAAAATAAATGCAAAAGAATTTTATGCTTATGCCTAAGTTTTTGATTGCTAGAAATACCTAAAAATATTCAAATTTTTCTTTCCTGAAGTTTTAATATTTTCATGCTTTGTGAATGAAATGTTTTCACTTGTTTAAAAGTTGTTTAGATACCATTTAAGAGGTAGAGTTAGATGATTTCATTTTTAAAAAACCCAACTTAATATAGTTTTGTTTACAAGACTAAAACTATATAGGCAAAATAACACAAAGGAAACCATCTCATAGTATAGGGAACCATTCGGCATGGCGTGGGAAATGCAGCCCAGCCTGATTCGGAAAACCTATGGGGAACGAGGTTGGCACACAGGATCCATGCCCATGGATAGGTTTTCCCATGGGGAATCAGGCCTGCGTTGTACCCAGGCTGCTATGAGGCTTGCTTTTGCTAAAACTCCCTCACCCTGAATTGAGGCAGCAAATGTTTACTGCACATCTTTAAAGTAACTTCCTAAAATCTATGCTAAACCTCCCAAGGATGAGTTCAACCACTTTTCCCCTTGCATCTGAAACATCCTTCTCTTTGACATAATTAGCAACATTCCTTCCTTTGTTATCTGTAAAAGGTAACCACCTACAGCAAACCTGTGCATAGTAAATGAGGACCATCCTCAATGTAATGTGCCCAGAAAAGCAATAAAAGCCTGTCCAGGCAGGGGTCGGGGCCCTCTCTCTCACTCAGAGTGGCCAGGCCACCCCTTTTCTCCACAGGACTTCTGCAGTCCATGTGATTTTGTTCGTCAAATCCACAACACACGGACCCCGTGGGCCGGGGTCCACATCATTATAGGTCAACATGTTTACAGCAATAGTCTTCAAAATGTGATCTGTATACTACTCTGTGTCCTCAGAAGTCATTTGAATGATCCATGAATGTTCTCTTTTGGTGGTGGCATTATTTATTTGTGACATCTCTCAATATAGGCATACCTCATTTTATTGAATTTTGCTTTATCAACTCATTTCCTGCTCAGACTCTTATTATTTAATTGAGAGCATTCTTAGCAAAGCAGGTTTCACAGGATTTTATATATTCTTTCTTAGGCCTGATTACCTGGGGAACCCGCCCTTTCCAGCACAGGGCTCCATGGCCCTCTGTCATTGTTTCAGGCTTAAGTCAGGCAGGGGAAGTAAGGCAGCCAAGAGATTAGGAGACTTCTTGGAGACAGAATGAGGACTCAGGCTATGTCAAAGCTGAGGGGCAAGGGTCCATCATCCCCTTTTCCTGTAGCCCTCCAAGTCCTTCCCTGGGGCCTCCCCATGATCGTGCCTGTCTTAGGTCGTTCCCCGCTTGGGGAATCTTACCCGTCATTGGCTAACTGATCAAGCACTGGGGGCCAGGCAGGGTGAAGTAAAAGGAGCAGACACGGCGCCCCTGCCAGGGAGATAAGCTTTGTCTCCTTAGTAGCTTATAGTCTAAAGGTCACTCACTCAGCCTTAGCCATGGGGGGGGTTACAGCTTCTGAAACCAGGCAGGGCGGTTCCCAACATTTTGCTTTATCACACTTTGCAGAGGGGAGGGATTGTTTTGTTTTGTTTTTAACAAATTAAAGTTTTGTGCAAGTCTATCGGCACCATTTTTCTAACAGGTTCCGATGACAGTTTGCCTTTTTTAGCAATGAAGTGTTTTTTAAATCAGGTATGTACAACTGTTTTCTTAGACAATACTACTGCACATTTAGTAGACTACTTTAGAGTATAAACATAACTTTTAGCCCTGGCTGGTGCGGCTCAGTGGATTGAGCACTGGCCTGCAAACCAAAGGGTCACAGGTTCGATTCCCAGTCAGGGCACATGCCTGGGTTGTGGGCCAGGTTCCCAGTAGGGAGCATGCAAGAGGCAACCATGCATCTCTGTTTCTCTCTTTCTCCCTCCCTTCCCCTCTCTAAAAAAAAAGTAAATAAAATCTTAAAAATAAAAACAAACATAACTTTTATATGCACTGGGAAATCAAAACTTTTATGTGACCCTCATTATTATGATATTTGCTTTATTGCAATAGTCTGAAACCAAATGGGCAATATCTCCAAGGCATGCCCAAGAGAAACATCAACATGAGAGACAAACATCGATTGGTTGCTTCTTGTACACACTTTGACTGGGGACCAAATCCGCAACCCAGGCATGTGCCCTGACAGGGAATCCAAACAGCAACCTCTCACTCTACAGAACACTGCCCAACCCGCTGAGCCGTGCTGGTCAGAGCTGTTGTTGTGCTTTCTGATATTGATGTCATATCAATCTAGCCATTGTTAATTCAGAACTTCCCATACAAAACTTTAAAAAAATAGGTGATTATAAAATGTTTGGCTAGAGCAAATCCATATGGAACACAAGACAGCCACAAGAATGTTTAAGCTATGTGAATTCAGCATTTAAGAACTTCAAACATAAATTTACTTATTTCATAATGTACCATGTTTTTCAGACAAGACATACCTCGGTTCTAGAGGAGGAAAATAGGAAAAAAATTTTGAAGCAAAAAATGTGGTAAAATATTTAATAACATAAATAACATAATATTTCACCAATGTAAATGTAAATGGAACTAACAGCAGCATTAACCACCATTATTCCTCCCAAATTTGGGGGGCAGGTGCATCTTATAGTCCAAAAAATATGGTCTATAAATAACAATTTTTTAATTGTACAGGAAGATTAACAGTAAGGAAATCAAATTAGTAATAATTTGCTGCCCTGACTGGTATGGCTCTTTGGGTTGGGTGTCATCCCACAAAACAAAAGGTCATGGGTTCAATTCCCAGTCAGGACACATGCCTGGGTTGCAGGCCGGGTCCCTGTTGGGGGCGTGCATAACCGATCGCTGTTTGTCTCTATTTCTCCCTCCCTTCCTCTCTGTCTAAAAATAAACAAAATCTTTTTTTTTTTAATTAGCAATAGTTTATAAAATGTGACTTTTTTTCTTTGAGCTCTGTGTTAAGTAACTGATATCAAAAGCTTAATGACCTCAGGGTTGGTAAGGAAATAAAGCACTTTCATCTTCTGCCAATGTGAGTGTAAACTGGTACAAAACTATGAAGAATAACTTGACAAATATCTATCAAAATATAAAATGTATATATATCCTGTCGCCCAAAATTTCATTTCCATAAATCTATCTAAACATATACTTAATTGTGGTCAAAATGAAATGTGTGTAAGAAATTATTTACAATAGCAAATGTCTGGAAACAACCTGAATATATTTATTTAGCTAAAGAAGATACAGCTCCAAGATACACTAAGAGGAAAAAAAAAATCAAGGCAAAGAACAGCACGGAGAAAAGCAACCATGAAAGCTGGGGTAGGAAAAAAGTACACACTGCAGGTATAATTACACAAGCGCAGTCTACTCCTGTGAGGATGTACAATAAACCAGTCAGAGTAGGTGAGAAACGAGAAGGGCAACGCCTGGGGAGGGAACGTGAGAGGCTAGGGGAGCGTGGTTAGGAGGGAGACCTACTCTCACTACATTCTATTTCACAACACTTGAACTTGGTGCTTTGTACATGTACTACTTAACAGATATCTGCATGTATGTAAAGATATATACACACATAGATACATATGTAATTTTTAAAAAGGATAAACTTTGTCTCCTCCCACTGAAATGCTAATATCCAAGGACAAGGATTTTTTCTGTTTTATTTAATGTGTATCCCTAGTGCCTAAAACAGTGCTTGGCATATCATGGATGCTCAAGAAATACTTGCTGAGTGAATAAATGAAATAAAGCAACTGACTTTATGCACTGTTGTGAAGGTTACAGGAGAATTCTACAGCTCCAGAAAAAGAACTTTTTAAAAGGACTGCATAAAAGAATAGGTACTAGTATATTAAAATTATTTATTGTCCTAGCTGGGTGGCTCTGTTGGTTGGAGCATCACCCCATATGCCAAAAGGCTATGGGTTCGATTCCTGGTCAGGGTTCATACCTAGGATGCGAGCTCCATCCCTGGTTGGGGTGCATATGGAAGGCAACTAGTCCATGTTTCTCTCTCATAGCAATGGGTGTGTCTGTCTGTCTGTCTGTCCCTCTCTCTCTTCCTCCCTCTCTCTCTAAAATTAATAAACATATCCTTGAGGGAGGATTGAAAAAGTTATTTATTTATTTATTAATCCAGATTCCCCACTGATCTCAAGTCACTAGATCTAATCAAACAAAAATCACACACACATGCACACAAACCTTGTATTCTGATTGGATTTTTCCTCTCTATTTAACCCGAAATAAGGAAGTTTAACTGTATTAAAAATAATATCTAAACAGAAATGTCCCACAAATTAATTCTTTCACTTTTGTTAATAGCAACTGTAAGCAGAGGAACCCAAACTTTCAGTTCAAATTTTTTCCATTCAAGAGATACAAGTTTTGGACACTTTAAAAACATATCCAGTTTCACTGCACGCAAGCTAGGGTCAAATGCAATAGGGAGACTAAAAAAAGTTAATCAGTTGGGATTTAAAAAAATATTAACATTAAGCTTTAGTCAGTGACTATTTCTAGAATATGATATATACTGTTAGTAATTCCTTATTGAGACAGTTTAGTGGGAAAAAAATGGTAGCTGGAAAAGCCCTAAAAAGTTTCAACATTAAAATTTCTCCCTCTAAATCAGCAACACTTCGATGACATTCCTGCCAAAAGTGCATAACTTTAGGATTCATGTACCATGAAGAAAAATCAGACAAACTGAAAGTGACCACTTAAAAAATAACTGGTCTGGGTTCTTCAAAACTATTAGTATTATGAGATACTTTAAAGACTCAGGAACTGCTCCAGATTAAAGACAACTGAAGAGATGTGATAACTGAATGCAAAGTAGCGCCTTGGACCTTCGTTTCTGTAAAAGCATCATCGGAACAGCTGACAAATAAGGTCTATGGGTCATGGTGTTGCCTCCATGTTAACTTCCTGCCTTTAGCAATGGTTATGTGAGAGACCAATTCCTAGTTCTTAGGAAATGCCAACTGAAGTATTTCAGGGTAAAAGGTATCATGACAGCAACTCTTTTTTTAAGTTTGGTGAAACTCCCACCAAGCCATTTTGAAGTGGAAAAGATCGTACATTTATTCATATAATTAAGCGGCACTGAGTACATTCACAACGTTGTACGACCATCACCTCTACCTAGTTTCAAAACATTTTCATCCCTCACCAAAAAGACTCTGTATCCACTAAGCACTCACTCCCTCGGCTCTCCCAGCCTTGGCAAGCTCTAATGCGCTTTCTGTCTCTATGGTTCTACTTATTCCGGATAATTCATACAAATGGCATCATACAATATGTAGCCTTTTGTGCCAGACTTCTTCTACTTCTACAATGTTTCTGAGGTTCATCCATGCTAGAGCAGTTCCCAGCACTTCCTTCCTTTTTCAAGGCGGAATAATATGCCATTGAAGGGACCCACACCATCTTGTTTATCCATCACCCACTGACAGACATTGGGTTGCTTCCCGCTTTGGACTAATGCAAATGGTGCTGCTACGATGCAGCTCACCCTCTAACCAGCTAAGCTACCCAGCCAGGGCCTGTACACTCTATTTTAACTGTTCTTCCTAAAGAGTCTTCTTGTAAAATCATTTATTCCGAAGTAAAATTGAATATTAAAAGCATTTTCCTTGAAATGGGCTAGGAGTTATGTTTTTTCCTGTCATGTCTCAAATATGCTGAGTATTTTTTGCTGACTTGCATTTTAAAACAAGATTTTTAGGCTGAGAGCAAATACGGAAAGTTGATAGTCCAAAAGAGTATTTTGTTTTTCTGTCTTAAGAAATATAAATTATAAATAGGGTCTAAAGGAAAATATTTCACCATAATAAAATTATTTTAAGAGACAAAAATTAAAATTTGTTTTCAGGTGATAAAGAGTTAAAACTTACTAATTAGGATGAATAACATCTTTGCAATTCCTAGAAGTTTCCCCAAAATACACTCAACTAAAAGGATATCTGGTCACAAAGAGTGGGGTTGGGGGGAGAGGTCTCTACCCCTCAGCCAGCCCATTAAGCCTGTAGCTAGAAAATTGTAATCTATACTTTTTTGACCTAGAAATACCTATTTCTAGATACTAGTCAGAGAAGGGTGTGCAGTGGCAACATATTCTAGAGGGTTTGAAGCTAGGAGAAAGCCGCAATGTCAGAAGGATCATAGGCAAAGAATTCTTATTCTTCTATTCTTATACTTCAGTTTGGAAGAGGAATGTTGAAAATGGACAAGAAGAACCACAGAGAGGAAAACATGAAGGCGGTTAATCCAGAACAATTTGAAAAGTACAAAATCAGGCAGCTACTTCTAACTGAAGGCTACTACAGTTTCCACCACTACCCTTTTGAGCACGGACTCCCATATCCTTTTACTCTTTTTGTCTTTGTTCTTTTCCACCTCCTGTTTCTCTCAACTGGCCCTATCTTCCCCAACTTTACCTAGTTTAAAAAAAAAAAAAGTCATCAAGATCTGACCTACATCTCAGCAGCGTCCACCACTGCTGGACCTTTCTATTATAGGATCTCCTCCTTCCAGGGGAAGGCTGTATCTCCATTTCAAAGCCATCTGCTACAGTCAGGATTCTAAAGTGACTAATAGTCAGAAAATGGTTAGAAATCCTCTGACCTACTAAAAGAAAGAACTATAAAGAAAGGCAATGTTCACTTACCACGAACCTGCTTTTTTATTTCTTTGGCAGAGTCCAGCCATGTCTGTGAAAAGAAGAAAAGGCATTCACACAGATCTCCAAAACATAAACAAGAGAGTACCAGAATCAGGGCTGCTGACCATCTTCAAACAGTGCCTCCAGGTCAACCTACATCTCCCGTGTTCTTTGCATTCATTTCCCAGAGCTTAGTAGTTTTGAGCAGAAAAATGGGGCTGGGCAGTTGGGCTGGAATCCTAGCTCCACTACTTCCTAGCTGAGTGTCTTTAGGCATCTCTGACCTCAGTTTCCTCATCAATAAAATAAGATACTAGTACTAGTGCCTATCTCAGAGAGTTATTGTGAAGGTTAAATGAATATACGTAAACTCTCAGTAAACGAGAAATGCTAAATAAGCTCTTGTTATTTTTATTACACTACAAAGTCTAGTAGAGATCTATAACCAGGATTATTGACATCAGTCAGATCTTACTTCCCCTCCGACTCTGATCTCCAGTCTTGTCTAGCTCTTCTGTGTCAGCACAGCACCTGGGACAGGGTTCGTCTCAATGAATGCTTACTGAATGACTACTCGGTTTCCCCTGGCTAACCCTGTCCTCACTAACCTCTCCCTTCACTGTCTTCAGCCCCATTTAGAGTCTGCCCGCCATGGTGACGGACCATGCAAAACAATGGTACTTGAAAAAAGCCTCATCCTTAACATCTTTCATAGGCTCCTTGGGACATTTTTAAAGACGGAAGTTTCTAAATTAAATTGTTTAAAGGATTTTTATTGGCCTAAGATACATACAGAAAACTACATAAAACATAAGGGGACAGAGCAATAAATTATCAAAGCAGACATATAACATTACCAGCATCTCAGGAGCTCCTCCCAATCTTCCCCATTCCCTCCTCTAAAAAGTTTAAAATTGAATTTTAGTGGTATGTAGACGAGAAGGTAAGGTGACCCCTCTTCACCCTCTACCAACAAGGGCAAAGCACAGGTGGCCATCCAACACGGCCCACCCAAGCGATAAGCCTGAACACCCCCATCTTCTATTTCATTGGATCCCACTTCAACGACTACGTAAAGATCATCAGTACAACAGACAACAAGCACAAGAGCGAAGACGAGTTTCCTTTTATCTCCCCTGCTCCCACAATTAACACAGATGATTAGGAAGTATATGTTAAAAATGCCACAATATAAAATTGTTCTATAGTATAAAACTAAGCACACGTTAGTTTAAGCCCTATCAGAAAGGGGGGTAACTGGGGTGTTTCTCCTTCATCTCTCGTCAAGACCAAAGAACTTTAGGTCCAAAGGCAAGGGAAGACTTTAAATGTGCCAACTGACAGGTTTTGGGGAACCTCTGAGAACTATGGTTTATACCATGTAATCCAGAATTCTTAACAAAGACTGCTTGTTACCACTTTAGAGTAAACATCTCCCCACCACAGCGAGGCACCTCCATATTTCCCACTATTTTTAAGAGAAACCTCCCAAAATAACCTGAAGCTGCCAATCACACAGAGATTCCATAAGCCATTTCCCCACAATTTGATAGAGAGAAGGCAAACCCAGATTTGCATCAATCACAGGGTGCTCCAAGGTATAAGCTGCCTTGTAGAACACATCATTGTTGCTTCAGTATCTCAGCCTCCAAATCAAAATTTAAAACAGTGTGTACAAGATAATAAAAATCAGTGTGCACAAGAATAGGTACTTTTACATTCAATTTAAATGCTTCATGTCATAGCATTTTATTTAGTCAACAAATATTTGCGGAATGACTCCACATGCTGGGCACCACAAGTTACAAAGAAGGATTGAAAAATAGCGCTTGTCTTCAAGGAACTGTCTGTCTAATGGAAGCGGTGAGCACTGAACCATCAGTTTGTTCTGGGCGTGATAATTACTATGACACAGTGCATGGAAGTGCTATGCAAGAGCAGAGTGCTCTCAGAGCCAAGAGGAGGGGCACCAAAATGGACTGCGGATAAGAGGCACTTAGGAAATGTTTCTCACTTGTTTGGGAAAATGTTTGGGAGACCCACACTGAGGCTTGAAGGACAAACAAGAATTAGCCATGAGAAAAAGAGGAGGAAGTAATTAGAAAGGCACAGAGTATAAGAGCGAACATGATATATCTGGGTTACGGCCTGTACTTCAACGCAGCTGGAGCACAGAGGTACGGAGGAGAGATGTAAAACGGAACAGGGACAATGCATTCCATACTAAGACTTGGACTTTAGCAAGTTCTAGGCAAGGGGGGGCCACTTAAGGATTTAAAATGGAGTGGCATGAATTTGAGGAAACAAGACTGTACACAGGGAGAACAAATAAGAGGCTGTTGTTGAGAATGACAAATGTGGTCCAGAACAGAATAGTGGCTACAGGTACCAGATTTGTGGTCAGAAAGCCTTGGACCTCTCAACCACTTACTAGTAATGCAACCTTACATAAGACAATCTTTCTGAGTCTCAATTTTCTCATACATACAATTGGGATAAAACTGCCTTCCTCACAGTTATTGTGGATTAAATTGCACCATGTACATAAAAAACATACAGCTGGTATTAAATAAATTACACTGATATTGATAATCAAGAGTGCAACGGGATAAAGTCTAAGGGACAGAGAAGGTATTCAGGAGCTAAAATAGTCAGGATTTATGACTGATTGTTGGTAAAGTATAATGGTAAAGGATAATTCCCAAGTTGCTGGCTGGGGCAACTGGGGAGAAATAGGAAATGGAATTAATTTTCATGAAGAAGAGAAAAGATAGCAAAAAACTGTAAACAACATGAATGTCTCCATCAGGAGTACATTTTGCCAATTATATCTGATGAGTTAAATAAATTAACATTTTAAACAGAATTTAAGTTTGTGCGTTAAAAAATTGCTTTCCTATATAGGTAAATAGGGCTTGCCTCCTTGCATATAACCACATCAAAACTACAACTAAATTATAGAACAACCATAACTCAAAACCATCAGAAATCGAGTTGAATGGAAGTCTGACCACTACTGAATTAAAGAAACCACACCCATCCAGACTGGTAGGAGGGGTGGAGGCGTGGAACAGGCCGGTCCCACGTCCAAACCTGGTGAATGAAATTCAGGGGAGATATCTCGGGAGCAAGGAGTGCCGGCCCCACACCAGGCCCCCGGCCTAGTGTTCCAGTACCAAGAAGATAAGTCCCCACAACTTCTGGCTACAAAAACCAGCAGGGATTGAGTCAGTGGAAGAAACTTCTGGAGTCCCAAGCAGTTCCTCTTAAAGAATCCACACACAGACTTACTCAGACTCACTCCCTCTGAACTCCAGCACAGGGGAAGCAGCTCGAAAGGCACTAGGGTCATAGGAGGAACTGAAGTGTCTTGCATCAAGGTGAGAGCTGGGGACAGCTTTCACCCAGACAGTTGAGCAAAGGCCACTGTCCCTTTTCTGAACACTCCCTCAAGAGAGCTACAGAGCAGACAGGTGACACGTCTGAGACTCCATCAGTCAGGCTAATACTGTTTGCCCTTCCCTGGAGATCCCCTGAGGCTCTGTCCCACCCAACATACAGCTGTTAACAATGGCTTTTACATATGAATGATTGGTCTGGGCTCCTGCTTCATAACTTCCTAATTCCTCTCAAACAGGCAACAGCTGGCCTCAGTGAGTAAGTGGCCTCAGGCACTTCACTAGCAGCCCCCAGCCTAAATTCACAGCTTGGCTTCCCAGGGAATCTCCAGGTCCAGTATAAGTAGCAGTCATCTCAGATTGTTTGTAGCTCAGGTGGGGTGGCCCCAGGGAAAACACTGGTGTGGGACCTTGGCCTGCAGCAGAGGAAACTCCAGGGCCTGCACAACCAATGGACAGCAACAGACCACATGGGAGCACCACCACCCTGCCCCTGCACAGCTGATCCTCCAAGGAGGGCAGAAGTTGGTTGTCAGTGGTCACAGCCAGTCCTTGCAGCTGACTGGTCTGCTGCAATGGGAAGGTAAATCCTTCCCATTGACCTGCCAACAGCAACTAAGGCTCAACTCAAGAGGACGGTATAGTCAGACCACACAAAGGGCATACCTTGAGTACCCAACTTGGGTGATAGGGGAGGCTGTGCCACCGGACACAACAGGACACTTAGTACATTAGGCCATGCTACCAAGACAGGGATTCATAGCAGCTCTAATACATAGAAACAGACACAGGAAGGCTGCCAAAACAAGGAGACAAAGAAACATGGTCCAAATGAAAGAACAGATCAAAACTCCAGAAAAAGAACTAAACAAAATGGAGATAAGCAATCTACCATGTAAAGTTCAAAACACTGGTTATAAGGATGCTCAAAGAACTTAGTGAGGACCTCAACAGCATAAAAAAGATCCAATCACAAACGAAGGGTACACTAATTGAAATAAAGAATAATTTACAGGGAAACAATAGTAGAATGGCTGAAAGCAAGAATCAAATCAATGAGAACATAAAGAAGCAAAAAACAACCAATCAGAACAAGAAGAAAAAAGAATCCAAAAAAATGAGGATAGTGTAAACAGCCTCTGGGACTTTAAGTGTTCCAACATTCGTATGATAGGAGTGCCGGAAGGAAAAAAGAGCGCGAAATTGGAAATCTATTTGAAAAAATAATGAAAGAAAACTTCCCTAATTTGGTGAAGAAAATAGCCATGCCAGTCCAGGAAGCACAGAGAATGCCAAACAAGATGGATGCAAAGAGGCCCACTCCAAGACACATCATAATTAAAATGGCAAAGGTTAAAGATAAAGGGAGAATCTTAAAAAGCAGCAAGAGGAAAGAAGTTAGTTACCTACAGGGGAGTTCCCATAAGAATGTCAGGTGAATGTCAGAAGAAACTTTGCAGGCTAGAAGGGACTAGCAAGAAATATTCAAAGCCATAAAAGCAGGGACCTACATTGCTCTACCCAGTAAAGCTTTCGTTTAAAATTGAAGGGCAGATAAAGAGCTTCCCAGATAAGAAAAAAACTAAAGGAGCTTATCATCACCCAGCCATTATTATTTGAAATGTTAAAGGGACTTATTTGAGAAAAAGAAGATCAAAACTATGGCAATAAATGCATATCTATCAACAACTGAATCTAAAAAACAAACTAAGCAAACAAGTACAGAGACAGAATCATGGATACGGAGAGCATTTTGATGGTTGCCAGATGGGAGAAGGGTGTAGGGGAAAGGGTGAAGAGGTGAGGGGATTAAAAAGTACAAATAGTTACAGAATAGCCATGGGGATGTAAAGTACAGTGTAGGAAACGGAGTAGTGAAAGAACTAACATGCGTGACCCATGGACCTGAACAATGGTGTGTGGAGTGCTGGGTAGAGGGCGGCAGAAGGGGTAAAATTGAAACAACTGTAATAGCATAATCAATAAAATATCATTTAAAATAAATAAATAGATTGCATTCCTTCTTGAGCTTAAAAAAAAAGTTTCGAACTAATATAGAAATGAAGAGCAGCAATATCCTGATGCAGAGCTCCACTCATTCAATTGAATAATTATAGGTCTCGCATGTGCTTCAAGATACCTTCTCACATACTGTTCCTGTCACTTGAAATACTCTATCCACGTTCTTCATCTGTAAGATTCCTAACTATCTCTTATAATATAGATCTTATGTTACCTTCTGCAGAAAACCCTGTCTATGTTGATAGAACATAGAACCCATCTTACTTACATCCCTTAGTCAGTCTGCGAGTTCCCTGAGAAAGAGACTATGTCTTTTATAGCTCAGCCCAGCAGAAGGCAGATGCTATCTACTCAATAATGTTTGATGGATGAATAAATGAATGAAAAAATAAGGAATGCTACTGAAATGAATCAGGATAGCAATGATAAAGTTTTAACTAAGGGGATGGCATACATGTCTCACAGAGCTATAGAAGTTCACTTCTCACGGTTTTCCCTCTTTTCTTGCCAGACTCAGTTTGGCAATTATCATGTAGTCAGTAGGGGGGAAAGAGCAAGCAAGCTCTTCCAGGTGCGGAAAAAGTCAAGTCAATTAACTCCCCTCCCTGATAAAGGTACCAAATTCTCTACAAACAAAATACACAGATACAGAAGTTCTTAAGGAGAGAAGTTATATATACAAACAATAAATCTTTACACACACAAAAGGAGACAATAGACACTAGGAATGTATTTATTTCTCCTGGTAAAAAATTTATTTCTCCTTGTATTATGGCTCACATTTTTTCCCACAATATGAGTAACTAATTCTGTAGTTAGGAAGCAAAAACCAAGAAACAAAGATAAAATGTTAAAATCAAGGGAAGATAAATAGAAAGCTGAAGAAGAAAATCACTTAGGAAAGGGCGGCAGGCAAGGGATTTCAGAAGCGAGCTGACTGTGTAGCTTTGAGGAAGTCACTCAGTCTTTATGAACTACAGTTTCCTCATCTCTAAAAGGAGGGGGATGAGCCCCAAGAGCCTGTTTTCAGAATGACAGAAAACTTAGATGTATGACAATCATAGATTAATTGCTCTACAGATTTAAGCATTCCATGAATATCTGTATACTTGGAGTATCTGGAAATCTGATTTATTGAAAGCAAATATATAGGGAATGGTAACTAAAATGAAGGCAGAATACCTGACCAAAGACATTAATTTTAAGTAAAAAGTATACTATTCTCCAGTATTCCTTACTTGAGAAAAGATCAGGTAGTTTATTCAACCTTAAGTATGGTCCAGAATGTGCCTCTAGATTATGAAACACACATCTAATTTTTTTAAGCAAAGGCTTTGGTTACTCGTTAATTTCTTTTTAAAATAATACTATCGTAATAACAAGATATAGCTAATCTTTATTAAATGCTTTCTACATGCCAGGCACCATTCTACATGCTTTTATAAAGATTATCTCATTGTAATACCAAAAACATGAGAGGTGTAAGTCATTTGCCTAACTCATAACTAAAAAGTGGAAAGCCATTCTCAGAAGTGTAATATGTCTACTCTTTCCACAAACATTTATTGAATGCCTGCTACACTCAAGCCAGGCAATATGCTAGACAACGACATTTTTTAGGCAATCACGGTGCAGTAAAGAAAACATACATGGGCCCAGAGCAGAAGATGATAACCCACAACAAGATGCATCAGTGTGAATCTCAGAACCCTAAAGAAAAAAAAGAAAGAAAAGAAAAGTAAAGAAGGTTCTACTAACTTAATTCTACAAAGGTGGGAGAGAGGGAATGTTATACAAAGGATCAAAAGTTGGAATGGCTTTGGACTTACTAATAACAACATTGGAAATCAGAAGTAATGGAGTAAGGCCTCCAAAATGAAGGCAAATAGTTTCAAGCCTAAAATTCTATACCCAACCAAACTAACAGACATGTAATATCTGAATTCCAGACATGTAATGTCTGAAAAAGATTACATGTCATGTACCCTTTCTCAGAAGAAACTTTAATAAAACAAAAGGAAATAGTAGGATCAAGGAAGCAGAAGAAATTATCACTAGAGAGTTATGTACAAGACAGAAAGGGCAACCCACCCACACTGACGAAGTATGACTCAAGAGATATCATAGCAAGGGAGGACTGTCATCATCAAGATCGCTTTTGTAACAGTACTGGCCCTTTAACTTGGCAATGCTAAGGAAGTCTTCCCCGGATTCGTTTTTGGACACGGTTTGTTTGGGCCATGTGCTAATGAATGAAGTTCCTGCTTTCCCTTCAATGCAGGACGGGCTGAAGATCCTCATTGTGACCCAAAGAAAAATTCTGCTTTGCCCTATTTCTGAGGGCTGAGGGTTAGCCACAATGAATTTACAAGCAAAAAATATAGAACAGCCCACTGCTCCTGACCACGTTCCTTTCAGATATTCTGTGGGAACCTGGCCCATACTACTGACCTGCCAGATACTCTGAATATAAGCCCCATGTTTCCCAGGATTCAGCTGCCCTCTGACTTCCCCACAAGGGGCTCTTATAAACTACCAGGAAAGTTAAAGCTAGATAATGATGCAAAGAAACCAGCTTTTCTTTTCCAGAAATACGTAATCTAAGAAGGATAATAATACCTTTTTTTACACAACCAGGTTCATACTGCTATTCAGCTTTTATATTTGGCACTTTTAACATCACTTTGTACATTAATATATAAATGTATGTCAATAAAGCAATTTCATAGTTGCTTGCTAAAAAATAAATAAGATAATGAAAAGTACTATAAAGGAAACATTTGCTGACAAAACAGAGTATAAATGACACCAACAATGATGAAAGTTTTTGTAGCAATGTGGGCCCTAGAAGCTCAACTGCAAGTGGAAAGAATTTCCTTTGCTGAATGTCTTTAGATGAGCCAGCTTCAGAAATTTAAGCATGCCTGGTTCATAGAAAAATTATTTCCAATTATATTAAACAAATACTCAGTGGCTTTATTTACATGCCAAATTCAAGCATTCTCAATTATTCTCAAGTCAACCATGGGCCAATATAAAAACACTCAATTTTATCTCACAGAGCCTGTATAACATAAAATACATTTCAGAGTATTTTTCTTGATTTGTGGAAGAATTTTCTAGTTCAACAGCTGCAGAAAGTTTTTCACTGCAGTTCTAGGGGTATTGTTTTGCTTTTTAGTTACATTCAATCTTTGCTTACGATGGAAATTAGAGACTTCAGTACAAGTTTGGTGTGGGCCTTTAAGGAGACAAAGTTAGGGTTAAATCCTTAAAGAACAATATTAACCTAGTGCTGGTAGACATAGTTCTTCTGTTTGAATCAACAGTCATTCATAGAAAGAACAACTATTGCAAATTACTAGAACTACTAGTACTACATTCTACAAATAGATTTTATTTAGGCAAAGGGTAATTCCATGTCTTCTAGTACACATTGTCCAACTCAACTCAAATGACCCAATCTATAGAGTTTGCCGTTGTTAAAGGATGCTGTCCCTCAACTTCTCATAACATAAATCATGTTGGAAAAAGAACCAACTAAAATGGTTTAAACACATTGCACTCAGGACTCTCTGTCCACGACCTGGCCCTTATGTAGCTCTCCATATTCATCTGTTACTCTATTCCTCACTTTCTCCACCCAGCCAGGCTAAATGGCTCTTACTTCCTCCAATGCCACTTTCTCAACACCAGGCCATTCTCTCTCCACTTCACTTGCCCATTTTACCCTTCAGGTCTCGGCTTAGGCATTAGCTCTCCAGAGAGGGCTTCCTAGGTACGCCCCCACGACATCTTCTATTTCCTTTAGTATGACACTCATCACACCAGACAGTAAGCTCCACAGGGCAAGGATCGTGTCTGCCTATTCACGGTGGATCCGTATCATCTGGTATAGCACCTGCAATACTTGTTAAACTGGACTAAAGTTTTTATCATTTGATTTCAAGGTAGGTATTTGTCATTTTAAGTAATTGGCCCAGGAAATAATTGAAGTTTTCTGAAGTAAATATTTGACTTTTAATCTTTCTTCCCTCCTCCATGTTCTCACACTTTCTTTTACTTCCTTCAAAGTTAAATTTACTGGTTTTCTTTTAGGCTGAAAGAAAATGTCAGATTCACTATATAATTGTTTCAACAATATTGGGACTTTATTCTCTTTTACTCTCAAATATATTATAGGTACTCTCAAATTATAAGTACATATCATATTATATTATAAGTTACTCTCAAATTAAAAGTACATATCATAATTATCTTATAGTTACAATACTGATAAAACCATCCACTCAACAAACATTTATCATGAACCTCCTACATTTAGATCAAATACTAATTGTATAATACATAAAGTTATTGAAATATGCTTGCTAATCAGGACATCATAGCTCTGTACTTTCCCTGTCTTAAAAATAAGCAGTAGACACTTTCATGATGGAAGAATATACCAGCAACAATTTTTTTTCTCTAAAATGTTCCTTCTAGAGAAACAACAATAACTCTAAGTGCACTGTGTCTTGGAGAGGCGGGCATAAATACATTCTTAACAACAAAAGGATTAAAGCAATTTTTTCTCAGCCTCTTACATTACCAGCAGTCTCCTCACCTTGGAGGTTTCATTATCCCAAATGGCTAGACCAAAGTAGTCTTCTTCCAAAAGATTGAGGTGCTCACACACTCGTTTAAGCAAATCTTGGCCTTTTGCATGTTTCTGCGAAGATATGCATACTTTAGTTGAGGTTTCCTTTTATTCCTGTATCCGTCACCAAATAAAATAAATTTCATTTTCCAATTTCCTCTTTTACCTTTGGTTACTAACACTTTCAAATGTGAGTTACAAAAATCTTATTTCATTATTTGTAAACAAATATACAACACACTTACAGTGGCTTGGAAACAGTGCTGTAAGTCAAAGCAAAATTCTACCTTCCCTCCATCTACCACACCCTCACTTCCATCCTGAACATGAATTCTTTCCTGTCTGGTGCAGTATTTCCTGAAGCTCGCTATGGGCTGCTGTGGCTCATCATGACCACCCGAATTAAATGAATCAACTGTTGACACTGACCGTTGTTAATGGCTTTGGAAATCATTAGACTCTCTGTCATTCTCAGAGCAGATGTCCCAAGAGAATGAACTATGTCTCAAGTCTGTTCAACCTCTTTCAGAAAAATGCATAAAACGTAAAATTCTAGATACCCTGCCTATATTAACGACTGCAGCTGCTCTTTCAGTTGTGCTACAAATCATTTTCTTAATGTCCCTTTACCTAGAAAATAAACCACTACCAAATGTAGGTACCTGCATTCCTGTCTATAGAGAGGAAATGCCCTAACTTAGGAGCTCAAATTTAGAGACAAAAAATCCTGGCTCATCCATACGCTAGCTACACAGCCTGAGTCTATTCAATTACTACTTCTGAACATTAGCTTTCATATTTACAGCTGTCCTACCTATTGACTGGAATACTTGAAAAAAATCAAATATGCTAGTCAATGCCTTCTGAGAAACATTTTTAAAATGTAAAAAAATTAGAAATAATCTTTTGGAACACATATGATACATGACATGTCGTTTTCTCCATGAGCTGAGTTATTTTTAATAACTGTGAGTAATTCAAAAAGATACAAATTCACTTTCAGACTTAACCCACTTATGTTACATCATTTTCTCACCTATGTTTCACTCTAAATGACAGATGGTTTGGGAATTCTTCACGTATAGGCCCCTACTCCCTTGTGTATAATTCCAAATCGAGAAGTTAAGTGATGGCTGTTTGTGTCAAAGCTCATTTGAAAGCAAATTCTGAACTGTTATGGGACTATTTTTGATCTTTTATTAATCCATCTTAAAATGAATCTTCAATATTTTACCAAAAAAATAATGTGCTTGACCAAATAATGTCTGACTGCTATACATTCTACTTATAGCTTTTCTAAAACCCAAAATATTCTGAACTCTCAAACACATCTGCCTCCAAATATTTCAGATATAAGGGGCCCATATCTGGATCCTGGTCTGAATGGGAAGAACAAGGGTGGAAAAGCTTCCTTATCTCTAACTTAACTAGTGGTGAGAACTGGGGCATACCATAGGTCCATAGGTCTCTTCTGGTTCCCCTGTAGAGTAGCTATTTTCAAAGTTCAACGGTTTATTTTTCTGGATTTATTTTTTAAAACTTAGAGAGGGAATACCTATTAATAAATATAACATTTTAGACTATTTATTTGTGCGTTGATATATTTGCATGTGCACATAAATAGTTCCATTCAGAAATAATTTGTTACAAACCTAAGATACAAATATATATGAATTGTCTTATTAATAAAAGCTATTATTAATAATGATCACAACAATTGCTTTATACCAAGCATATAATTGACAATTACTGTTCTAGTTAAAAAAAAAAAAACACCTAACAGGTTTGAAAGGATTTTAACTTGTATTGAGGGAGCAAAAGAATAATTAAATAACATATTTTTATTCAATCTTGATTCAATTCCTTATTCTTTCAGAAAATAATAGAGAATTTTAAGAAATGGCATTACTTGAATTAAAATTTTTTATATCCTATTTCATGAGGATAAAGAAATGCATTAAGTAAACTAAAACTTATTAAGGTTTAGAGAAGACAGCAGAAATGAACAGACAGTAATTTTTTTGACAAATACAATTATGGGGATAGCCACATCTAATATCAGAAATTTAGACTATCCTAGGAAATTTGTCATGGAAGGTTACTCTATAAATAACAAACCTATTTTTTTAAACAAAATTGTTTTGAATCATAAAAGTAACACAGGCTCAATTCACAAGATTTGACAGATGCAGAAAAAAACTGAAGAAAACAGACTCCCAATCCTTCCACACCTCTTCCTCCAGAAAAATCACTGCTAACATTTAAGCCCTTAGAAATGGCCATTGCACTGGGTCTTATCTCAGGCCACGGTACCACTCACCCAATCCTACATGAAATAAGTTGTGAGACTTCTAACCACTGAAACTTAGAGCACTTACTTCCACCACACATTCGTACACTGCGTCATCCAGCAAAGAAACCTTGCAATGCATGTTTCTGTGTCTTCTGATCGATTTATGGGAAGCTTTTGTTTCTCTTTCTGCTTTTGATTCAGGACTTTCTTCTTTCACTTCTGTTTTAGAGCACTCTTCAACTCCTCCTTCTTCCTTAGTCTCAAAATCTGGATCTTCTCTCTGTTCTTCCTGAGCAGGCTACATACACATGACATTACCAAGTCAGTAACACAAACATTTCACGAAACATTCTATATACACTTCTACCTATAATAATGCTCCCAATAAAAGCACTAACTGAAGAAGAGAAATTGTTGAAACAAGTATAAGTGATATTAAGATTATTTTTCTATAAAAGATATTACAGTCTCCCAAAAGATCTATAAACTATATGCTTAAAATTTCATGATAGAAGGTAGAATCCCATCATTCAAATCAATAAATGAAGGTTTCAAGTAAACCAGAGGACACAAATTTGTTGCTTTCAGCATTATATATTCCTGACTATGCCATGATATATTTTTAAAGTCTATCAAAACTTTAACATCTCTGCACCATGCTCCTCAATTTTAGCAAGGAAACCTAATGAATTGTAAAATGAGATGTGATTTGTCACATATTCTAAGTTTTATGAATGGTTAAGAGGAGTTTGGAGACCAATTTTAGAGCATAAAGCGACATATACAGTAGGCTAACAACTGTAACTACCAATTAACTGATACCAGGTATCAATCATGATAAATGCAAAGATCCAAAGAAGCAAGAGACAGATTGAAACCTGGGTCTCCCAGGGCCTGAACTGTTATGGGGCTATTTTTAATCTTTATCCATCTTAGAATGAATCTTCATCTACTTTACATTTACATCCCAAAGTTATACAGGTAAGTGGAATGACATTTTGGCGGACTTTTACTTCCAGCAAAACAAAATTGCTGAAAGATTCTTAACTAAACCTCACTAATTCTTTTCTTTCAAAAGAGTACATGACTGACATTTAGGAAAAAGGATTTCATTACGCGACTCCTGCATTAAATATTGGAAGAGGTCTAAAAGGCTCCTTCCCGACCCTCATAACCCTCTTAAAATGCAACCTCTTCGGAGGGGTCTTCATTGGCTAGCCTGTGTATCCTATTCTTCACATCAGTACTCTGTGTTTTGCCTTCATAACATTTAATATGATAATTATTTTGTATTTACTACTTTTTGTCCCCTCTGTTAGACTATAAAGTCATCAAGAGTAGGGAATCATGTTTGATTTATAAAAATAAAGCAAACATTTACATAACAATTATAATAGGCCACTTATTGTAAAAGCATTACTCATATGAACATATTTTATCCTCATAATAACCTCTAGAAAGGATGCTACTATTATTCCCATTTGACAGATAAGCAGCTGGGGCCAGAGAAGGTCAAGTAACTTGCCTAAGATCATAGTTAGTAAGTCACATGTCAGTCTGGCTCCAAAATTCATGATCTTAAACCTCTTCACCATATTGCAGTTTTTACTTACCAATGTATATTCAACTTAGGGCCTGGCACACATAGTAGGTTTTCAATAAACATTTGTTTCATGAATAAATAAATATTAAAAACTGACACATGGCTTCCAAAAAAATCCAAGGCATTCTAGGTGAAAACTATAAGGCAAACTCACTTTTTAAAAAAATCCTGGACAGAAAAGACCCACTCAGATAAAATTCTCCTACAACCTTTATTCACAAGGTTCTGATCCACAAGGTTTTGACTTTAAACACTAGCTTCCAAAAAGCCCCAAAATAGTTTTCTCCTTTAAACAATATCCCCTTGAAGTTTTGTTATTTATTTTGTTTCTTTGTCTTTATATGTAGACAAATACCTGCACACAATTTATCCCAACTCAGAATTAATGAAGTTTCAATGAATGAGATTTTAGTTAAATCTAGAATTGCGTCCTTCATCTGTTTCAACTTCAGTACAAATGCTCTGATCGTTAGACAAAATAAACCAATTCTGAGTCAAATGCTAACTAAAATGAGATACGGGTTTTTTCCTTATATAAAGAAAAGGACCAAAAAAAAAAAAAAAAAAAAAAAAACAGTTAAAAACCTCCTGAAAGTACCAGGCATTCTGAAAGATGATATATTTAGTTCTTTTGGTATTCTTATTAAAAGATTTTACTTGTTTGTTTGTTTGTTTGTTTTTAGAGGGGGAAGGAGAAAGAGACAGAAAGAAACATCAATGTGTGGTTACCTATCACATGCCCCACACTGGGGACCTGGCCTGCAACCCAGGCACGTGCCTTGACTGGGAATCGAACTAGCAACCCTTCGGTTCACAGGCTGGCACTCAATCCACTGAGCCATACCAGCCACCGCTCTTTGGTATTCTTAAAATAAAATTAACGATATTAGGCTATGTAGAGTTTCTTTGTCTTTACTATTAATGTTTATTAAAAGAATAACAACAACTAGCATTTATTGATGTCACTAGGTGCGAGGCAATGCCTTAAGAGCTTTACACGTGTATCTCTTTACTCCTCATAATTACCAAATGAGGCGAATACTATTATCCTCACTGCACAGAGGAGGAAACAGATAAAGCCAGGGTCACCTCTCTATGATTTGAACCCTCTAGTCTGATTCCAAAGCCTGCATCCTTATCTGTTACACTGTGTAGTAAATCTTGCTTTCAATCTTGCTTCACTAATAGCAAGAGTGTAACTACAACTTTATCCTAAACTTTCCTCTTAGCACCTTTAAAATACAATATTTCTAGAAATACATATAATACTTTTAGGAAATTCTAATAAAAATGTACAGCCCAAACCTGAAACCACAGTAAAAGTATAGGACTTATACTTTTACCATGCAGATAATGCTCACATGCTTCCGGAATAAAAAGACTGAAAATTTCCCCACGTTTTTTGGACAGATGAACAAATTCACAGCTCGTGTTTAACTACACTGTAACACTGTTAAGGCTTCAAATGACTGTATATTACAATGGTGATATAAAGAGCTAGACGCCCTCATCTGTTTCTTGCATTCTGTGATAATATGTTCTAGTTGGAGAGCGAGACAAAAATAAGGCAGCCACGGCTCAAATCTATCACATGCCTCTGGACGGCCTGAATCCATCACATGGCTTTTATGAAACTTCCGTAAGAGAACCGTGTCTGCTGATAACTATCCCATGCCTAAAAATTCCAACAAAATGAACTGTGAACCACCTGAATTCTTTTTTTCTTTTTATTAAAAAATATGGACTTGTTCCACTATTACAGTAAAATGATACAGAGGCTGAATAAAGCCATTTGATAAACTCTTTCTTCACTTTCTTTTCTTTGATTTATACTATATAAATATCTTTTTAAAAAATCAAGTTTCCATTGACTACACTGTTTTATTTTTAAATTTTTATTTTTCAATTACCGTTTATACTCGGTATTATTTTGCGTTAGTTTCAGGTGTACAGCATAGTAGTTAAACAATTATATACTTTACAAAGGGATCCCCTCAATATTTCAAGTACTCACCTGGCACCATAAACATTATCGTATATAAACATACAATATATTCCCTATGCTGTACTTTACATCCCCATGACCACATTAATTTCTTTAGAGCAGAAACTCCAAACCTTCGTGTTACTTATCACTATCAATGCCAAGCCAACCGGCTAGGAAGAAACAAAACCAGACGTTCGTACATGAAAAGTAAGGTGTGTAACCTACTGTCACGATACCCTCCTCCCGTGCAACTGCACATCCGTACCTGTGTTTCTGCACTGCTTAATGAGTGAAGATCCAAGGATGGGTCTGTTTTGAGTTCAGGTTCAGGAGCTGCAATTGGGGCCTTTAAAATGATCTCTTCATCAAGACTGGTGGCAAATTCTGTTTCTTTCTGGCCTCCTTCACCTTTCTCTTTAGCGGACTCTACTTCTTTGCCTTCTTCCTCAGAGACCTGAGATTTAGGCCTCTTGAGAAATGAGGAGAAGAGCCGTGACAGGCCCCTGTTTTCCGATGTCCGTTCCTTGTTCTTGGTCAAGTCTTCACGTGTGGGAGTGTCTCCATTAGATGTTTTCAGCTTCTGCTCACACTGATTTTCTCCCTCAGCAGCTGCTTGAGAAGCCTCTTCCAGCCGAGTCTCTTGCCGGCCTGAGTTCGTCGCTCCCTCGCCCTCTTCCTTGTGCTGTTGGTGTTGTGAATTTTCAGCCTTGGCCACTAAACTCTTCTCTGTTGTCATGATGTTGCTATTAAAAAGAAGTTGGAAAAGGAGGCCTCATAAGCAAAACACGTGACTGTAGGCAAAACCCCAAATCAGGTCAAGTGCGCCAAAATTACTATATTTAGGTATTTAATCACCAATAGACAATACTCCAGTCCATTAAACACGAGGCTTTCCATTAAAGTACAGAAATATTTACCTACACATCCTGAATAAATTATTAACGCCTTGACTTGCTAAAGATATGCACATAGAGAAACTGCCTTAAAATAGAACTCCCTGAGGTCACCTTAGTGAATGGTATCCTATTTTAAATTCAATGCTCAGAACTGTACACAGCAAATACAGTTTTATCCTGCATAAAAAAAAGGATATTTGTATAATGTCTCTGAGGGTGCAAAGGACACAGGAATTACTCCTTTTACCCCAAAAGATAATGACGTTAAAGGTTGTCCAACTCTTTCTTATTGTTTTTTCCCTATATTTCTTAGAATGCATAGGCTTCTATATTAAAAACAGAAAATTCAGAATTCTGATCATTCATGAAACTTGACAATAGCAATGACAAGTATACAATTAAAAGAATCACAAAAAAAATTCCTTACATTTTCATCTTGCAATACCAAATTACAGACTTTTGCAGAAGTATCCTACTTTATTTTTTTAAGTTTATTTATTTATTTACTTACTTACTTACTTACTTATTTATAGGAGACGGAAGGGAGAAAGAGAGGGAGAGAAACATCGATGCAAGAGAGAAACAGCGACTGGTTGCCTCGCACACGTGCCCTGACTGGGGACCGAATCTGCAGCCCAGGAATGTGCCTGGACCGGGAATCCAACCAGCAGTATTTCACTTTGTGAGATCACACAACCAACTGAGCCACACCACTCAGGGACCACTTTAAGTTCTTTAAGACCTTTTTCTTTCTAATAAATACAATTTTGAATGCTCAGCATTTTTAAGAGTGGGCACTTAAACTCTTACAATGTAGAGAAATAATGGAGAAAAAGAAACAAAATAGAGAAGAAAATGTAGTAAGCAAACAACGCAACTGTAGGAGAGAAGAAGGTAGGCTGTAGACCTCACATATTTCAAACCTGTTGGTTTCTAGCCTCTCAACTTCAAAACAAAACAGCTGAAGAGCATTGTCACACCTTGTTTACTAAAGAACAACCAACACGCAAGGGAACTTCTGAGACACTCGCCAATGAAGCTGGCTACTGATGATCTTACTCTCTGATTCACTGTTAAACCTGAAAGGACTCCACACGAAAAGCAGCGTCTGCTCCATACTACTTAGATGAAGTACTTTTATTTAGATGCTAACAATACAAATTAATCAATTATATTTAACCCATTCCCTTCTGAGGCCTTTGCACTTGCTGTTCCCTCTACTCAAGATGTTCTTCTCCTGGCTATTTGAAAGCTGTTCCTTTTCTCATCATCACCGTCTCCGCTCAGCTGTCACTTCCTTAGAAAGGTCTCCCACACGCATCCTGTCCAAAGTGGTGGCCCTTACTCCTCCAGATGGCCTCACACCACCGCTGCACTCATTATGACCTACAATTGTCCTGTTAACTTAATTGTCTCCTGGTTTATCGTCCTCCCCCTTTCTCTCTCCCCAGCTAAAATTTAAGTTCCACGGTAAATGAAGACCTGGCACATTACAGGTCTTCATTAAAGTTTGGTGAATGAATGAATTTCAGCGGAATATACCTGACCAATACAAACGGCAAAGGCATTCTCTAAGTCTATTTAAGCAAATTTACTCAGATGCATGAAACTCATTCATTCAACAAATCCTTATCAAGCACCGAGCACAGGTCCTCGGTCAGGCACTCGGGTACAACAGTGAGCAAAACAAAACACATAAGGTCTATGCCATTATGGAGTGTATGTTCTTGATTCAACTTTAACCAGCATGAAAAAATTCAACAGAAATCTTATTTACAATATGAGCAAAATCTAAATGATTGATTGTGTACAAATGGATCAAAGCAGTAAAAAGAGAAAGAGATTCATTTTATTGAGCACTAGTTCTGGGTCAGGTCCTGTATCACGGGCATTACCTACATTACATCAAATTAGCCTTGAGCAAGCCTGAAGGGGAAAGCGGAATCACTCTTCTCACAGTGGAAGAAATCTGAAACTCAGAAAGTAACCTGCCCAACGTCACACTGCTAGCAGCAGCAAACCAACCACTTTAAGTGGTACTGAACTAAATGAAGGTGTACTAAAAGGAAAAGCCTGTTGGTCCTTACTCCTAATCTACTCAAATTATTTTAAGCGTTAAAAATATTTTAAGTAATAAAAATTTTATTGAAGTACATTTTTTAATCTCATTTACTAGTCATCACACTTACTCTGCACTAATAAAATAAGCAATCCAGTCTTTATAAACACTACTGAAAATATTTATCACCCAATATACATTATTAATTTGTTACCGCTAAGTGAGGTATACTTGTATTTAAATTTAAAAAAATAATAAAATTATCTTCAATTCCTCCTTACATTAGGAGTAGGCAATTGATTTTTCCAAAATTCATTTTCTTTAATCTCTAAGTAATCAAATGTGACCCCCAAAGAAAATCTAGATATTAAATCACCAGTTATTCTAAAAGGGTAATGATTTGATTTGCGAGCACCAATTTCTTCACACTTCCTTTGCAAAAATGGAGGACAAGCTGAAGATTTAGCACTCTTTCCATGGATTTCAGAAACAACTGTACCATTCACCTTACTAAAAAGGCAGACACCACTTCTACTGTAACATCTTCCTACACAACAGTTTACGAGGTCTCTCATAAAGACCTGTAAGAAACTACAAATTATTTGCGAAAATTTTAGCAGATATGAATATCACTTAAACCTCACTTTCTAACAGTCTTTTACTTGTATCTTTCAGTAAATAAACAGTAACAATACTTACGTTTTGTTTTACAATTTTTCTTATAAGTTTAAAAATACAAAAGATCTCCTACAGACACTCCTATAATTGTTCTCACATAAAAGTGTCTTATCTCTAAGAAAGTAAGCTGAATGAGTCTAAGTACCTAACTGCTAAACAAAAACACCCAGAGAGTAACAATCCATATGCTAAATGTGTTTGTTAAACTTTAATGTGTATCCGACCACCTAGCGATGTTGTTAAAATACAGATTCCGACTCAGCAGGGTTGGAACAGGGCCTGAGCCCCTGGGACTCCAACAAACTCTCAGATGGTGCCCATGCTGCCCACTATTTTGAGCAGCAAGGCAGAGAAAAGCACTAATACTTTGGGAACATACTCAAAATGCCTAAGAAACAAAATGGCAAAGTGGAATATGAACAATGAGAAATACTTGACACAATAAATGCTCAACAAGTGCTTGCTGAGTTAATGAACAAAGCAAAGAAGGCAACGTATTACTAAATGTGGAAGCTAAACCATTAACATGGTTTAAGAACTCGTCTGGTACCTAATCAAAAATTAACTGAAATTTTTAACCACAGAGCTGTGCTAATTCCAAGTTGCCCACACGTGTAACCAAGGCCTTTGCCCAATTAGTATTCTTGCCGTCTTCATTGATGTGATGATCTCTTTGCCACATTTCGGAAGAAATGACCAAGACATGAATAAAGATTAGAGAATAACATTTATCAGTGCTAACTCAATAAATATTGCCACATAATTGCATATATGTAAAAAAACTGAACAGAACAAATGAGAACACAATATAAGGAACAGGCACACAGCTGAATGGGCAAAAAAATTCTTTTGCAACATACTGCAACCAACTTCAGGTAATATCATAAATGCAAGAAAACAGACAATGCAGTATTCAGCAGGGAGGCCACAATTCAGTCTATGCCGAAAGGTAGATAAAAAATAAATTATTAAGGATGGTTTTTATGCATGTTCTTTCCAGCTTTGCACATGGGCAGTGATGTAAGGAAGAGCCACAAAAACAAAGGTGGGGGTGGGGCGAGACAATATAAATTGAAAACAATAAACCAGGCAAGTATCTCCAGTTAGCTCTGAGGCTGATCAGAATTAAACAAATAAACAATAGAAAAAAGAAAAATTCTATGAGCTATTTCCTAAAAGCTCAAACTCATCCTGACAAATCTGTTACACATGCAGCCAAATTCTTCACATTACAAATGACAGAATGGGCAACCAGAGGAAAAGATAAAAAGAAGTCGAGCAGTAAAAAAACAGGGTAAGTGAACAACTTACAAGGACACATGGACAAATCCAAGGGCGGGGTGGAAGCAAGGGAGGGAGGTGGGTTTGGCTGGGGTGGGGGGGACTGGTGGGGGGAAAATGCAGACAACTGTAAGTGAACAATAATTAATTTTTTAAAAAACAGGATAAATGCTTACAAATAGACCTTTCCTCTATAAATAATACTATTTTTCATTCTGGATACAAAATCCAAAGGAAGTATCTGTTTATGTAATGTCAGAAAGAGGTCTTGTGATTTCTTTTAAAAAATCAGCACAGCACTGAAGACAAAGTAATGAGTTCCCATTCCATTTCAATCCTAACCCTCCAGACCCTCGGAATTATACCCCAGCTTGTATCAAAGATGCACTTGTTTTAACAGTGTGCATCTGCTGACTCCAGGCAAGTCAGATCCTTAAAAGCCTGATACAAGGAAGACGGCAAGTGCTGGGTGCTACCGTTCAACCTTTTTGTGTCTCTTTCTAACATTAGCGCAGTCAGTACTCCATTAATGCTTCTTGGGTGAAAAACTTTACAAAAGCACCATTAAAAAATTCCCTTACAATCATTATTTACGAATAAAGTTTAATGATTTGATTATTAGTAATACTATTCAAATTAGCTCACTGAATACCAATTCAATGTTTACTGGGTACTATGCATAAGGTTTTGGCTCAGCTCCTGGAGAGGGACTAAGAAAGGATAGTATACAGTTCTTAAGGAGATAAGACACACACGGGGTGGGGCAAAAGTAGTTTATAGTTGCGAGTACATGAAACAGCTTATTCTTGTATTATTATTTATTAATTACTGTATTATTTTCCATATGAACAAATGTAAACCTACTTTCACCCCACCCAGCATACAGATAACTAACCCACAAGGCAGTACCGGCTGCTTAATCAGACAAGTCCTCATAAGTGGAACCTTAAAATTAAGCACTAAAAAAGTAGAAAGAAGTTTCAACTAGAGCAGCGATTTTCAACCGATGTGCCATCATACCCGATAAATAGTCAGGGGACTGACCCTCTTTTCCCTGAGATTCTCAAATAAAAAAATGACAACAGTTAACACAACAATAGCCATCTGGTGTGAATGAATCAAAACAACACTTAATGTTCTTTGTCAGATCAGCAAAAAATATATATTTTTTATTGTGCCACAGAATTTTAGTGATTAGTTTATGTGTGCCATGAGATGAAAAAGGTTGAAAATCGCTGAACTAGAGTGATCACAAAAGGTCATATAGAAAAGATGGTTTTAAAGTTATGCTTTGAAAGATGAGTATAAGATATCAATAGAAACTTGAAGTGCAAAGGGTAGAGGGAATTCCAGAGAAGGAACCTGGAATATTGTAGACATTCGGGAACTAGTAAGTGGTCAAGACTAGTTGGAATAGGGCTACAAAAGGGAAGGAGAAGGAGGTAAGGTTAAGAATAGAGTTCCCATTTAATATTAATTGGAGGTTGCAGGGCTGCGTGAAGGAGGTGAAGGGATTAAGGAAAAAAACCTCAGACAATAGTATGGTGATTGCTAGAGAGAGAGGAGGTGGGGGGGATTAGAAGAAGGTACGGAGGGAAGAAAAATTAATTCTCACTGAAATAATACTAGTAACCACCATTACCGAGTACCTACTAAATATCACATGCTTCACCATGTTACCTTACAATGATTCTGTAAGGTAGGACTTTTCATTTCCCAAATAAACAGGTTTTGGGAGGTTAAAAATTTTCCTCAGATTATAAAACTAAGCCATACTTTTAATGAAACGATTAATATACTGCAGGGTAGCGATTCTATTGTACCTCGCCAGGACAGCATTTGTCTTTCTAAAATGTGCTATTTCAGATGCTTCTACTCCACTGTTCTCTGTTAAGGATTTCTGAACAGGCTATTCATCTGGCCAAGACCACCTTGGTTCCCACCAGTTCCCAGTCCCCTGCTCATTTACATATCTCTCTTTTCATAGAGGGTACATAAAGATGGAATGGGGAGACAGGGAAAGACAGGCAAAGAGGATGGATTGTGAAGGGCCTTGACTAACATGCTAAACAGTCTGGACTTCATCCTGAAGGCAGTGGAGAACCACGGCTTCTGAACAGAGAAGTGGGTAAACAAAGTGAAGGCAGGAGAGGCTGGAGAAAGAAAGAAACTCCGCAAATGATTGGGCAAATTCAGGTTATCAGTGGATAAGTAAACAGTGGGAATCCCTAGGGAAGCTGAAACAAATACTGGACAGAGAAACTTGAAAAGCCTTTGCAATCAAAGCTTAAGAACTACTGTCGCCCTTGGTTTCTCTAGCTTATTCTCCTTAACATGCTTCTCATTAACCCAGATGGTTTCATGTCTGGGCCTGAAGTCATTTTTATAATAAACCTTCCCTGACTTACTGTGATAAATGGTGTAATAAAAGCAATAGAACCAAAATAGAAAAGAGAGGGAAGAGAGATGGATATCTCACAGGCATCCCAATACACATGTTCAGAATTAGACTCTGATCCGCTCTCCTTTTCCTATACTGTAACTCAGACCAGAAACCTAAGCATCATCCTTGTCTCGGTCTTCTCCACTTCCTTCCCAGTCAAATCTGTCAGTACTATAGCCTACCTCCAAAATATATTTAGAATCAGTCCATTTTTTCTCGTCTCGATTGCTCCCATGTTTGTGCAAGCTCCTTTCACTTCTCCCCTGAACTACAGGTCCTTGAACACCTCGACAACCTCACCATGTGCTACTTTCCCTCTTAGCCTCTACATTCTAGTCTCACTAGCCCAGTGCTCTCCTGACTGCAGACAGTGGTACACGCCGTTCCCTTAGACTGAAACGCACCCCATCCCCTGCAACAAGTCTGGTTTCTCCTTATACTTCAAGTTTCGGCTACACCAAGTCCTCCTCAAACAACCTTCCTTGACTGTACTAACATCTACATAAGTCTCCCCGTAAGTCACTTCCCCACTCCTCTACTCCCGAATCCATGTACCTCCTTCACAGAACTTCTCAGTGTGCAAGAACATACTAGCTGTTGACCTGTGTAGTATGTCTTCCTTCCCACTGCACCACTGGCGTCTACACTGTAATACCCATGGCAGAAGGGCAGTCCTCCCTTCCACAGGACACCTAGTACCTAGCACAGAACCTAGGACCCAGCACACTGTACCTAGGCACTGTAGGTACTCAATGAATATTTGTTCAGTAAATGAATAAACATAAGGGAGAAGAATCATTTAGATTCAACCATATCAATTATACATACACTGCACGGAGGTTTACAATTTCATAGTTTGTAAGAAAAGGGTGTTAAGATCTTCATTGACCATGCTCCAGAGACAATATTCTGAAAAAGCTAATGATCTTTAGCTACATTTCTAGATGTACAGTAACCAGAGAACTCACTGGACTCTTCAGCATGTTTTCAGAGAACATTATGACGTTCTATGCAACACAGTAGGCAGTGGGGTTGCAGCAGTGAGAACACACACTCCCTGACCTCCTAGGCTTCACTCGCCACGCAGAAAATCATGGGACGTAACAACCCCTCCGTTCTCATTATTTATATTACACCTTAAAGCTTACATTCAATTCTGGGAGGTTTATTTAAGAGAAACCAGAATCTGTCTGAAGAAGGGATAGATAATGACGGAATCTGAAACCGTGTCATAAGGTAAATAACTGAAAGATGTTGGAATGCTTAGCCTAGAAAAAGAGAATCCAAGGCAGGGACTGACTTGATTGTTGCCCGCACACATTTCAAGAGTTGCCAGATTCTATGTGATCCCTGAAGGCAGAACTCTGATTAATCTGCGAAAGTTACAGAGACACAGTTTTCATCCCCATCAAGTAAAAGAAATTCCAAGTAATTAAAGATATCCAATAATTCAGCAGGTTGATTAGGAATAGGGAGGTTTTTATCAGCGGAAATATTTACTCAGAAGCTGAATGACCACCTGTCACGGATGCCAGAGAAAATGTTCTTCCATTAAATGAGTACTTACATTAACTGACCCCTGAGGACCCATTCAATGCTAAGATTTTATAGGAAGGAAAATGAGGACTAAAACAAAAGGGACATCAACCTAGTGATGCAACTGGGTTATTTTCTAAAGGCTTTATTTTGAAGTCAGAATTACCATTTAGGTTACAAGAATAAGGGAGAGGGAAAAAGAAAAATAAAGGCTAAAAGGCCTTTTACTTCTCTAATCAGACAACAGAATCCAGCAGCATTCTTTCAGACAGAAAGAAAAAAGTGCTCAAATATTGAAGTTTCAAAAAGTGGCTCAAAAATAGTGTTCCCCAATAAAATCGATCACCTCAAAACCACAGGAAAGCATCTTTCCTTTATGGTTCAATTTAAGTACACAAATAGCACTTTTAGAAAAATAGGATAACCACTCATATGATTTTCAGATACAAATGGTAATTTAAAATATACAGAACTTTCTTTGTGATTCCCCCTCCACCCTCCCAAAATTATCTGGATCTTAAAGTACTCCTTATGCAGACTTTTAAAGAATACTTGCATACTGAGTGCGTCAGGAGCGTCACTTAGCATGAACACACTGTTTTCAACAACTTGCTTTTGAATTTAAGTCATTTCCATGGTGACTAACACCACTGAATCAACTCATTCAGAGATATTTTTATTTTTTTATTTTAAGATTTTATTTATTTATTTTCGGAGAGAGGAGAAGGGAGGGAGAAAGAAATAGAGAGAAACATCAATATGTGAGAGATACGTCGACTGGTCACCCCCAACCGGGGACCTGGCCTGCAACCCAGGCATGTGCCCTGGCTGGGAACTGAATCTGCGACCCTTTGGTTCACAGGAGCCATGCTAGCCAGGGCTCAAAGATATTTTTAAATAAACAAACTCTTACTCATCTCCTTCTAAGGAGACCAAAAAAATGTTCTTTACAGATCCATAGAATTCAAGCTTGAGACAATGTCTAGACATATTCTAAAAGTACACAAACCATGCCCTACCAGAAGAATACACTACCCCTATAATTACGAGGCATCACTGAGGAAGATATGAGACAAAAAAAATCATTTTCCATAGAACCAATTTTACTCATTTTAAGTATCAAAACATGTTAGTTTAGTCATTCTGAGTGGAAATCATTATAAAATAGATTATATGCTTCCTTGCTTCATTTTAAAAACCTACAGAACATAATTAGACTTGTATTGATTTAGTCACCATGATGAAGTTCAATTACTATGCAGTGCTAATGTCCTCAAGGGCCACTAAAGTCTGTAGGGACAGTAAGTTCTGCCATGAGAATACCTGAGTACTGTATTTTTTTTAAACATTTTTTAAATTTATTTTTAGAGGGGAAGGGAAGGAGAGAGGGAGAGAGGGAGAGAAATATCAATGTATGGTTGCCTCTCGTGCGTCTCTTGCTGGGAACTGGCCTGCAACCCAGGCATTTGCCCTGACTGGGAATCGAACCGCGATCCTTTGGTTCACAGGCCTGCACTCAATCCATTGAGCTACACCAGCCAGGGCTGTATTTTTAAATGTTTTGTACCTGCCTTCAGTAGTTTTCTTGTTTGTCCATCTGCAAAATTAACTCACACTTCCTGCTGATGTCAAGGCAGCCTACCTATAAAGTAGCTTCCAACATCTCTTCTAATCTGTTATTTGCTAATCTATCACTGACTAGGAAGCCAAGAGCCAAGTGTGTTAGAATTGTGTCTAAAATAAGAGTTAAGTGCTAAGAAAGTTAAACTAATGCCTCACATTAGTAACCTCAACACATGAATTTTATGAAATCCATTTTAGCCCTTCAAATACCACAAAGGCCCACTTTGAGGCTCCCACTATATGGTGCCTATTCAATAAGTGACTTTCAGATAAGTCACACCAGGGTAACAACCATTCTTTCTTTACAAGTAGAGATCCAAAGTCTTTAATGCTGTTATTTACATAAGGTGTTGTATTCATTTAAGTATTCATACAAACTTTTCTGGAAAACAAACAACAAAATAATAGTTTAGTCTGAAAATGTAACAAAAAGGGAGAACTGCTTAACTAGCATAAGAAATCTCAAGGTAAATACAAACAAAACCTGAAAATGTCCAGCTAAAAAGGGGTTTTAGCTAAGACTATGGAATCTGATCTTTATTTTATCTTAGAGCTAATTCAATCTAACATTCTTAGTAGTATCTAAACTCAAGATATTCCCTAAGATTTATTATACAGGTAAATTTCATTTTAATCAGAAAATAACAGTAAATTAACTGAATAACAAATGTCATCTGACTAGAATACAAATATGAATCAGAAACTTGCTCTGGATCATGGTTTGCTTTAACAACTGTCTGAAGATGGGAACAGGCACTGTATTGTCTCCCACCATTGCTAACTAAGCATGAAAAATACACTAGACCACCAGCAGGTCCCATGCTTTCTCACAGTTTTAACACTGGAGGACGGACAAGATTTGGTGATGATGGAGTATTTCAAATAGCCCACTATTTGCTAAAAGCATTCAATAAAATTTTTGACTAAACCTCTCCAAGGAGAAAGGCCCTCTTATTGTGTACTCAATTCTGAGCAATATAGAATATTTTGTTGGTAACATGAACACATCTGGAAGCTGGACAGAAAATAATTCCACAAATTTTTTTATATTGAGAGAAGAGGTAGATCATAATCAAATATATAAGCTTATTATAAACAAATATTTAAACACTTAAAGAAAAATAAGGCATGATTCCATGGCCAA
This sequence comes from Anoura caudifer, assembly GCA_004027475.1. Taxonomy (NCBI): domain Eukaryota; kingdom Metazoa; phylum Chordata; class Mammalia; order Chiroptera; family Phyllostomidae; genus Anoura; species Anoura caudifer. The sequence goes on from PVKU01001466.1 coordinate 88,220, forward strand.
GGATTTTATAAGAATATAGAACTTGTAAGGATAAGGCAATGCTTGAAAGTGAAGTTCATTCACTACATTTCATAGATATACATTAAGTGCCAGATTCTCTTCTAGGCTGTGGGGATATGGCAATAAAATTTTTTCTACACAATTAGAATCTTATAGGAAAACATGAAGAAAGTATTAAAGACACAGTCATGAGCAGCAGGGAGATTATGGAGACATACGTATAATGTTTTTACAATAGCATTCCAAAGGAATGCTTACAAAAATAAGGGCCAAAGGCTAAGGCCCACCAAAGGATGAAGCTTTAAAAAAAGAAAGAAAAAGAATACTTCCAAAAGAAAAGAAAAGGGTGAGGGAGGAAAGATCAAACTCACACTAAAACTTGAGAGAAAACAGAATAGCGTTAACATGTGCCAGAGACAAAATTACCTGTGCTCTTTCAAACCAAACAATATAAAGAAGAATTTACAACCAAAGATAGTTCAAGCTAGTATAAGTAACCTTCATGTTAAAATGTGTTTAGTTCCCCAGTTCCAGAAAAAAATCATATTTTAAATTAAAGTTCAGAACTAACTTGCAAAATTTGATCTCAGATTCACTAACATACCAAGGGTCCTTACCAAATTTATGCTAGTTTCATTGAATCATGGTTCAAAAATATCTCAAGATGGAGCGATGGACCAAACCTATAAGGTGAATTTAAAAGAAATGCAAGGTTTCTGCACTGAAGTTTGAAAAATAATTACAAAAAATAGTAGAAACAAATATCCATCAATCAGAGAACAGATGAATAAATTAATAACAAATTCATAGGACAGAAACTACAGCAGCAAAAACGAACAAGAACTACATATGAGCATAGACGCGTGTCTTCTTTGATTAAAAAGAGCATATTGAAGAAATATTATGAATATATTAAGAATATATTATGCAATATTTCTGTAAAATTGAAAAACATAAAATACATATTACATATATTGCTCAGAAATTAACAGGTAACAAAAGTATAAAGAAAGGCATACTCACAAAATTTAGATCAGTGATCACCTCCAGAGACAAGGAGGGACATGAGATTGGAGAGAGATACCGCAGGCACTCTCAACTATTATCAGTAATGTTCTATTTTGTAAATTGGTGTTTCTTTCTTTCTATTTCTTAAATATTTTACAACAAATTTTAAAAGAATTACATAATTATATTATGAGAAAGACCTAATCTAACTTGGTAATAGTATTTTTAAAAGATTTCATATGAGCCAAAAATGGGATGTGATTTCTAAAAAGATTAATATAATCTTGATAGAAATGCAGTACCCATAATATGGGAAATCACTGAGCCACTGCATTCTTCATAGTTAAGAAAAGAATATCGTTTTAGACCCTAAGAATCCCGAAACACCAATTCAAAAGAACTTATGTATCCTTATGTTCATAGCAGCACTATTTACAATAGCCAAGTGCTGGAAACCGCCTAAGTGCCCATCAGCAGATGAGTGGATCAAAAAACTGTGGTACATTGACACAATGGAATATTAGGCAGCAGAAAGAAAGCAGGAGCTCCACCTACCTTTCACAACGGCATGGATAGAACTGGAGAATATTATGCCAACCAAGTAAAACAAGCCAGTCAGTGAAAGACAAATACTGTATGATCTCACTTATAAGAGGAATCTAATGAACAAAATAAACTAACGAGCAAAATAGAACCAGACAAAACATGGAACAGACTGACAGCAGCCAGAGGGGAGGGGAAGGGGGATAACAGTGGAAAGAAGGGGAAGGGACTAGTCAAGGAACATGTATAAAGGACCCATGGACATGGACAACAGTGTGGGGATCGACTGTGGAAGAGGAAGAACAGGCTGGGTGAAGAAGGACAAAGGGGAGGAATGGGACAACTGTAATAGAACAACAATAGAAAAATATCCTATAAAAAAGAATATCATTTTATTCTGAACACTGCATTTTAAGCAGGGCATTAACAAAACAGAGTATATTCGATGATCAGAATGATGAGCCTAGACACAAGGACCTCAGATAATCCACCAAAATAAGCCTACTTCTGCTTCCTTATAAATAGCTTTTCAAATCTTTGAAGATAGAATTAGTTGGAACTAGATGAAACTGTCAATATTCAACCACTTTTTACCTTAAAAAACAAACAAACAGCAATTTCATATGGTTCGACTTAGTATATTGTTTTTCACCCGTCACTCACACTGCTCCAGTCTCCTTTGGTCTTTTCCTTCTAAGGCTAAATATTTCCAGATCCTTGAACTGTTCATATGGAATAGTTGACTAGTTTCTCACTAGATTACAGAGGGAAATGCCTGGCCCTTCTGACTCCATCTTGTTCAAGCCTGCTTTGTTCCCATGGCCTTCAGGCTAAAAGCTTCTGCTTAGTCTTGCATATAAACATGCTAATTCTTAGAGGCTTGCAGCCCGAATTTTATAAAAAGAGCCCCTTACCAGAGAGTGCCTCTCCTGAGGAGATAAAGGAAGTGTGTGTTGTTTATTGAAGATTTGCAGGAATCTTGGGACCAGACTCGCATCAACTAGGGTCACCAGACTAAGCACAATCTTCTTCAAACCCGTCCTGGTGCCCAGATGTCTGAGTCACCAATCACCTCCAGCCCCTCCCTTTTCCCCCTCCCCTTGACACAACAAAAGCTGAATTCTGTACTTTCTGAAGATGGATCTGAGTCTCCACTAAGTCACCCAACTTCTTGGCGGGCATCTTCTCAATCAAGAAACCTTTCCTTACTCCAAACTCTGACTTCCGGTTTTGAGCTTTCAAAGTTTGGGTACATGGATGTTGGACCAGAAACAACTATGCTCGTCAGTCTGCTCCAAAAAGATCCCAGAGTATCAGTATCTTTCTTTCATATGTGGTACTTGGAACCAAATGCCTTTTCCTAAATGACTGCCATCAGAAAAGTTCTGATACGAATCCAGTCGTATAACCTAATTCTGAACTGAAAACTGAAGTCAGTTCTCAGAATAAAAGACAAAAGCTTTTCTACCACCTCTCCTGCTCCAGACACATTCATCTCTTCGCTCTTCCTTAAACATGCCGGGCACACTACGGATTTGGGCCTTTGTATTTGCGGTGCCCTCTGCCTGGAAAGCTGTTTGCCAGCCACAAGGCTTGTTCCCAATGGAACTTTACTCAAATATCACTTTCTTAGCCACCCGACCAAACCTGGAGTCCCCACTGCACTTTGTTCCCTTTTCCTTTAATTTTCTTTGCAGCACCTATAACTCTTTAATGATATACTATATAGTTTTCCTTATTTATTTTATTCATTGTCTGTCTACCCCACTAGAATGTAAACTCCATTGAAACAAAGGATTTTTCCTGTTTTTTCCATTGCTTCATCTCTGGAACCCAGAACGCTACACTAGAGTATTATGCTGAGTGAAATAAGTCAGTCAGAGGAGAGCAAGTACCATATTATTTCACTTACATGTGGAATCTAATGAACAAAATAAGCCAACAAACAGAATAGAAACAGACTCAGATACAGAGAACACACTGACAGCCGTCTGAGGGGAAGGCAGTTGGGGGCTGGGTGAAAAAGGTGAGGGGACTAAGCAAAGAAAAAAACTCATAGACACAGACACCAGTATGGTGATGACAAGAGGGAAGGGGGGGAGGTAGAGAAGGGTAAAGGAAGGAGACTTGACTTCGGGTGAACACACAGTAAAATATACAAGTGATGGATTATGGAATTGTACACCTGAAACCTATATAATTTAATTAACCAATGTTGCCCCAATAAATTCAATTTAAAAATCTAAAAATACCACAAATAAATGAACAAATGAATGAAAGAAACTGATCTTGATATGCTTAAAACTCGAAAACTATTTTCCTCATGATAAAAGATGTTCATAAATAATTTAGTGACAGATAAAGAACTTCAGAGTCCAGACATACTCAAGAAGAATACAAAAGCTTATTTACATATCCAAGGCATTCAGAGACTTCAGATGTGGATATGCTAACTCCTTTTAAAATAAAGTGATGATAGGCAATAATCAATATCAAAAACTTTGTATGAGTCTTCTAAAGCTTTTTTTAACTTATAAGTACTATTTTAAAGAAAAACATTCACTCCTAGGAGAATGCTTTTGTAATTTAATTACAAAACAATTAGCTAAATTATTGTTTTGCCTAGCCACAAAAGGAAATTAATATGCCAAGACCTTGAAAATGCTCAAGCTTATTCCAAATGTTTTCCGGTGTAGTCCAGATAGTCTCTAACAAAGGTAACACTCACAGGAAATCAGAGTGATGTTAATCAACGCAAATGGCAATGACCTCAGATTCCCTAAGGGTGTTCAGTTCTGGGTCAGCTCCCAGGGGCCTGAGTCCAGAGAGAAGTAGGCCTAGCCATTCCTACCTAACCTCTAGGTCATTCTTCATTTATATGTGCTCTGAAAAAATAAGGTTGTGTTTCAGTACTGCTGCTGCTGAGAGGGCCATGCACCAAATGAGATACCAGAGACACTGTTAACTCCTTCTATGTCTGCATCTGATTCATTCATCTTCTTTCTCCTTAATACAGTCTCCAAACTGACACCCATTCTTTTAAGTAATAATGCCCAATAAGGAGTTCTTTCTATCAAGAAATAACTTTAAAAAAATTTTTTTTAATTTATTAATTTTAGAGAAAAAGAGGGAGGAAGAGAGAGAGAGAGAAACATTGATTTGTGGTTCCACTTATTTATGCATTTGTTGGTTGATTCTTGTGTGTGCCCTGACCAGGGACAAAACCCACAACCCTGGTGACTGTAACCAAGTGAGCTACCCAGCCAGGACCTTGAAAAATTTTTAAAAAGTAATTATAAAACGTTTCCTTGAATTATTTAGGTTCTATGAAAATTTTTAAACAGTATATAAAATTTTCTTGGAAGCCAATGAAAATTACAATATAAAAAGCAGCATTTTCCCATAAATAAATAACAAGATATTATTCTTCTTCCTCTTTTGAGGAAAGTAACAATTAAAATTATATCAAAATTACAAACAATATAAAAACCCATTAGGTTTAAACCCATTTGTTTAAACCTAATTTAAACAAACCCATGTACTAATATTAAAATATATAATTCCTGTATGTCTGGTGATAGAATTATTGCCACAAGAACAATATCAGGATATCCACACACAAAAGAATTAATCTGGACCCCTACCTTATACACTATTAAAAAACCTCAAAATGCATCAAGTCCTAATATAGAAACTAAAACTATAAAAGTCTTAGAAGAAAACATAGATGTAAATATTCATGATCTTGGATTAGGCAAAGGTTTCTTAGATATGACAGCTAAAGCACAAGTAACCAAGGAGAAAACAGATATTAGACTTCATGGGAAAATTTTTTTTTATGCTTCCCAATGACACTTCATCAAACAAGTAAAAAGACAACCCACAAAATAGGAGGAAATATTTGCAAATCATGTATCTGGTAAGGGCCTAGTATCCACAATATATATTATATTTATATAAAGATTAAAGAATAAAGATTATATATATATATAAAGAACTCCTAAAATTCAACAATAAAAAGACAAATAGCCCAATTTTAAAATGGGCAAAGGATTTGCACAGACATTTCTCCAAAGATATACAAATGGCCAATAAGCAAATGAAAAGATGCTAAACATCATTAGTTATTAATGAAATGCAAATCAAAATCGCAATGAGATACCACTTCATAACCACTGGGATGGCTATAATAAAAATAAACAAACACACAGAAAATAACAAATGTTGGAGAGGATGCGGAGAAACTGGTACTCTCACACATTGCTCGTGGGATATAAAATGGTAGTACACCCACTGTGGAAAACAGTATGGTAGTTCCTCAGACAGTTAAAAATGGAGTTGCATGACTTAGCAATTCCACTCCTAGGTATAAACCACATAGAGTTGAAAACGTGTTCACAAAAAGGCTTATACATGAATGTTCAGAGCAGCATTAGTCCTAACAATCAAAAAGTGGAAGCAACCCAAATGTCCATCAACTGAAGAATGGATAAACAAAACATGGTAGATATCTGTACAATGGAATATTAATCAGCCATACAAAGAAATGAAGTACAAATAAATGCTACCACATGGATGAGCCTTGAAAAAAAACATTATGCTAAGTGAAAGAAACCAGACACAAAGGCCACATATTGTATGATTTCATTTACATGAAATATCCAGAATATGCAAATCCATAGAGAAAGAAAGTAGACTCTAGTTGCCAGAGGCTATGGGAAGGAGAGAAAAGGGAATGACTGCTGATGTGTACGAGTTTCTTGGGGTGATGAACATGTACTGGAATTAGGTAGTCGTGATCATTCCACAACTTTTGAACACACTAAAAACCATGAATTATACACTGTGGTATATAGTGTATAATTTGTGATATTTAAATTATATCTCAATAAAAAAAGCAAAGCACTGATATCAACCAGAGAAATCTACTTATGAGTAAGAGCAAAAACCAACTTAAAAGTTATTTCTAAGTCTGGGAACGACAATAACATGTATGCTAAAGTCACCATTGCTGAAAAAGCTATAAACCCATGATGAGTTTCTAGGTAGTGGTGAACCCCATCTGTTCCCTCACAAAGGAAGAGAAAATTGATGGGAGCTTCCTCTAAAGATTTATTGCCCTCCTGGATCTGGATCTAGAAAGGGAGAATCAAACCTTATGATAGTAATTTGCAATAGTATAAAATTGAACTTCTATTTTTCCTTTGTGAAAGTATGAGTTGTAAGTGTTCATATACACATTCCTGAGAAATGTATTACGGATTAATGCACACATGGAAGGACACAGCTGGGTCAACAGTCTCAGCTTACCTCATCCCTAAGAAGTAGATGAAACAGACATTACATCCATTTTACCAAAAAAGATAATCTCAGAGGATAGCATGACCCATTCGAGACCCTAGGGTGGTAGCGCAGGGGCTATAAACCCGGTGCTCCGATTCCTGAGACTGGTTTACTTTCATTAAATCAAGGTTCTCTAGCTTTGGCATGCTTTCTCCTTCATTCGACAAGTCTGTCACTCAAATACTTTAATACACTGCTTGTGGAAAAACAAGACTAATTTCTAAATTATGGTATTATTAATTCTTAATAGTATAATCTATTTATAAACCAGGATACTCTGTAAATATAGAAAATACTTCAAGCACACTTTACACCTAATCCATCTAAAGTCATTCACCTTAAAACCTCAAATGTCACAAGAGTTCAAATAAACAATACTATAAAACACATACCACTTATAAGAAAGCTTCTTTGGGCCCTCACTCAGAGTTCATTTACCTCTATTTTAAGACTAATTCTAACAAGCTTGTTTGTTTAATTTATCAGGTAAATTATATAATAGGTTATGATTCTACTAGATAGATGTTCACATTGAGAGTAAAGTGACAACAAGGAAGGAGACACACAAAATTCCAAAGCACAGCAAACTTGACCATTTGTAGGGGTAACAAATCCTACATGGCTCAAGGTTTTCATTACTGTTTGTAATACTCCACAATCACCAATAAAAGAATGGTAATTCTATATCTTTTACTCAAGAAGGCAGAAAAAATATAACTCTTCTTTTTTCAAACTCAAAACCTTGGATTCTCCTATTCCCCTGTTGTACCCAATTAGTTAAATCCAATCAGTTGCCAAACCCTATAGATTCTACCTCTCCATTTTTACCGTTCTTGCTTATTCACTCAAGAGCACTACATAAAAGGTAATGGGGAAAAAATACAAGATTAAGTACAAAAAATAAAGATTAAATTAAAAATTAAATTACAAAAAAAGTCATTGACTAACCTGCCACTATTTCCAGTCCCTGCTGCTACAAAAGTTATCTTCCTAAAACAAAGATTTAATTACGTCACTCTTTTATTCATTTGGTTAATATTTATTGAAAGATCTAACTTTTAAAGGCTCTGTAATTGGGCCTGCTGGGTGGAGGGGGGCAAAAGAGGAAAAATTGGGACAACTGTGATAGCACAAACAATAAAACAAAAAAATTTTTTTTTTAAATTAAAGCTCTATAATTGCTATAGTATAAAATCCAAACTCCTTTTCCATAGCACCTCAGTCTGGCCGTGATTAGCCCTCACCCTAGCGGTCTGTCTCTTTTCCCACCAGTGCCACCTGGAACCACTAAGTTTCCTGAATCAGCCTGCAGCTCCCTGCTCCTGCCCCTTGGCTTTCCGTAATGCCCTATGCCTGCATCTCCACCTACTAAAATTCGAACCCTCCTTCAAGGCCCAGCCAAAATGCCGTGTATTCCATGAAACTTCCTCTCACCTTCCAGTCATAATTAATCCCTCCATCTAACTGCTTTTATTTATTTAAAATATATTATACATTTTCCTTAAATATCCAGCTCATTATTTTTAATAGCTGCACAGTATTTTACTGCATAAATACCACAGGTTTTATTCAAAGGTGGCATACAATTTTTTTAACAATTATTTTATATAGAGAAGACAATAAAAATAGTCCTTGTTATCCCACTGACCAGATAATACTTGTTGACCCTTAAAAAAATATAAGCAATAAATGCCCCTGGTTAGAAAAATCACACAATACAGAAAGGTTGTTTGCTAGAATTATAACAGCAACTTCAACTAAGTAAAAGGTAAAGAACACCAAACCAGATGAGCAGGAAGAGGGTAAGAAGAACTGAGGGAACAGCACAGGTTCACATAATTATGAACATTCACAGAAATTCATTTATTTTTCCTCCAAAATAAAATAGGCCATTTTTAAAGACCCATTCTTTAAAAAAAAAAAAAAATGGCCTGTTATAAAAAGTTTTCTTGCTGTGTTTCTGTAGAACAAATTGAACATTTTTTTCACTTTTTTCTTTTTTCTTTGACAGTCTTCTCTCCACACAGGGAAGGAAAAGTGCACTATTTAGAAGTAATCAGTCATTAGCAAAATCAATGACCATCCCCGTGAAGGTGTCTATTTCTAAAGTTCTCTAACTGCCTCTGCAGAGTATCCCTCCTGGGAAAGGTTTTTTGCCCTGACTAGTGTGGCTCAGTTGGTTGGGCATCGTCCCTCAAGGCAACGATTCAACGTTTCTCTCCTTCACTTTCTTCCTCCCTTCCCCTTTCTTTAAAATTAAATAAATAAGTAAAAATTTAAAACCATTTTTAAAGGCTTCCGCTATATAGTGTGGTTCTATCCTGCCAAAACCAGATCTGACAGATGTAAGCCATACACAGAGGATATACTGCCTACCCAACTTTAACGCAAAAGCTTCCTTTTTAAAGGTTAATTTACTCCAGATTCAACCAAACTACTCTCCATTCTTCACACTACATACACTTTAGTCTTTCTCAAGCTATGCTTCCTTCACGTCTTGCCTACAGAACTCTTCGTGCTATTTCAAGGCCACACGCACTTTGCGGCTCTTCCAGGAAGCCTTTCCTTCCTCTAGCCCTCTGTGATCTTTCTCCTCTCAAAATCTAGAGGGCTTGTTTATGCCACATTACCCAGCATTTCATTAAATGCTACTTTCTCCATTATTTCGTGTGCATTACCAACTGCAAGCCCCTTGAAGGCCAAGTTTATATCCTAAATGTCTATTATTTCCTACAGTACCTAATCAGAGGAGTTACATGGAAGGTTCTCAATAAAGGACATTTTAAACGATTCCTACTGTTAATTATTTTTATAGTAATGTAAATATTAAAACTTCACATATAATTCTGTTACCATAAACTTGAATTCAAGTTTATTTGTGGTTACATGTTGCATAAAGGCAATATTAGTAATACTGATTGCAAACCAACAAAGATTCATCTGTCAAGCAACCTTCCAAGAAATGAATAACTCAACCTATGACAGTACTCTAAATTTCAAGAAAAACTTCTTGTTCTTACAGACCTGAGTGCAGACCTGCTGAATGAGTGGCAGTTACTTACTTTCAGTTCTCTAAAACGAATTTTTCCCTACAGCTGTGTTTACTCACACCATGCCTCATTTATGCTAGAGGTGTAAAACAGCAAAGCCCAGATCTCTCCCCCTCTCTGTATTCTCCCTTGCCTTTGTTATTTGCCTTTCTGCAGCTTGCTAGCCAAAGCCATAATTAGCCCCCCACAGGGACCTATGTTTTTCTAATAAAGAACAGCCTACAGCACAATGGCATGTATACACACACAGCCATGTGTATTCCTAACAAATTAGGAATATTTTACACATGCAAGCCTTCAATAGCTAAATGAGAGCACTTTGCATTGCAGCTGCAACTGACTCACGGCCGACTGCAAATTGATTCGTCCCTTTTCTTACTGCGCACACAATCTGATGAAGGGAAACCACCTCTCCGAGACCGAGTGAGGTTAGGAATGCAGGTCCTAAAGCACACCTTTGTAAGTAAACCGTATTTGTCAAGAAACTTTTTTCCCCACAACTGACTACAACAGTTGTGGTGTTTGTTACATGACAGTTTACTGGGATTTTGCTGTAAGGTCATAGTTTTCAGCCAGACAGATTAATTAGTAATTCTTAAGACAGGCAGGCAGGACCCCCGTGAAGGCTCTGAATCCTGTGGTGCGTTGCCTTCGCCGTCCAGCCTCCTCAGTCTCCCACCCGGCATCGCCTTTTCACTCACTCACCTTCACCACTTGTCATTAACCTTGTCCAGCCACAGTCCCACACCCTTTCAGTACGTGGAGGAGAGTCAAGTAGCAAAATACATTATCAAACTGAAGAAAAAACCAACAACTCATTTGTTAAACATTTCATTTACAAGTAAAATTCAAGCAGAAATAAAAGACTTGTGCCTTCCCCACTAAGGCAATGTAAATGAAAATTCCTTCACTCTTGTACAAATATTCATTGTAACTGGCTTATGTCCTTGCATTGGCAGTAGCTATTACTGGCAAGTGTAATGACCAACCTCATTGAAAGTAAGGCCGCGCAGGCTTTGGCGTTTTTAACGAAGGGTTCAAAAAGCCATATTCACCAATATTGCCCGTAGACTAAATAATGGTTTCCAAATATACTACTATTTTGATAAAGTATATAGATGCTGTTATGATTAATAAAGTCAGACTGCATTTACTGACTTACGCCCTGACCAGTGTGGCTCTGTTGGTTCCATTCCCAGTCAGGGCACATGCCTGGGTGGCAGGTTCCGCCCCTGGTCGGGGCGTGTAGGAGAGGCAACTGATCAGTGTTTCTCTCCTTCTCTTTCTCCCTCCCTTCCCCTCTCTCTAAAGATAAATAAATAAAATCTTTTTAAAAAGATTTACTGACTTATAATAGTTTCATCATGTATTTTGTTAATTAATAACTACTGAAATTATAGCTACTGTCACATAAGATCCACTAAAATATTTTACCTGAAAAGGAGTCTACATAACTGATAATTATTAATTGAGTTTGAAAATGAAGGATGAATGAAGGCTGAAAATCATTCCATGAAGCTGGTCTCCTTGAACCGGAACTGCATATAACTTAACTTATGTAAGACAGAGGAGTTGCTGAATAAATGTGCTTTTTGAACTACGTTGAACATGGCTTGAACATGGGGAGTCTGAATCTCCCTTCAGCATGGTTTTCAAGCTCGTAGAAGATTTTAAAGCCCTAAAATTTTTAAACGTGAGAGATGTAAAGTAGAAATATTAATATATGGTATGAGGTTAGAGCCTCTCCTTAGAAAATGTTATTCAAGAACTACCAATCTCTTGGCACCCTAACTGGCATGTCTGATCTGTCTACTCTAAATGGGAGGGAGATGTCACCGCTCCTCATTGGCTCACACACATAACGGTTAATGAAAAGTTCAGGATCTAACACTGAACAAAGGGGTGCCCTGCTTGAGGTTCCTCAGGCCAGACTATTTTCAATCTCCCTTTGCAAAATATTAATCATCTTGGAATAGCAGTTATGCTTTACAGGAAGCAAGAGCCTCAGTACTGATTTGTAGGTGCCAACAGCTTTCTTATTTTTGCCTTTATTTACTTTGCCTTCTATTGTGATGATAAATAGTACAGAGCAAAACAACGAATCCTCCCTAATCATTTGTCTCTTTTACAGTAATATCACAAGCCTATAACATTTTAAAATGGAAAATGAATGAACATTTCTTGGCAAATAATAAAATATACAGAGGGATAAACTAAACAATTATAGCAGCAGTTCTCAATCTGGGGCGCACATGAGAATCATTGCAAAATATGTTAAAAATATAGCTGTCCAGACCCCAGCAGAGCAGAGAGAGAGTGGGTTTTTTTAAAGTTCCAAAGGTAATTCTAATGCAGACCCTTGGTTAAACCTGAAACTAAAGGTTCTCCAAGTGTTGTCCTTCTATCATTAGCATCAACATCACCTGGGAACTTGTTAAAAATGTAAATTCCCAGTTTTCCCCCTGACTGACTCCGGGGATGATGCCCAGCAACCTGTTTTCACAAGACCTCCAAGTTATTCTGATGCATGCTGAAGTCTGAGAACCGCTTCTCCCCCGTGGTGTCCACCCCGCTTCATTAAGTCTGTAAGACGAAAATGTGATTTAACTAATACAAATCTACTTAAGGCATTTTTTTAATTGAAAAAAATTGGTTTTGTCTTAATGAGTCATTGAGTTAACACTATTCTGACTCTCATTGGTTCAATTTGTCAAGTTCTTGGACCAGGCTTCCTTTGTAAACATAAACATGCCTGAGATCAGACACGAGCTCCAAAGTCAGCATGCTATGCTGTCCGTTCCGCATCCGGTCCTGGTAGCAGCGGTTTCTCAAGTAGGCTAGTTAATTGCAACCCATGAGATGGAAAAAAACCACATGGTTTTTCTTTCTTCATTTTAATTTTAAGATTAAATGATGTCTAGATTCAACGATCAGTTTACAGGAAATACAAAGAAGAAATCTGTTAAACCCCACCATGGAACTGAAGTCGGCAAAATCCAAACCAACTAGAAATTCTACAGAATAAATGACCCAGTTTCGTCAAAAAACAAATTATAAGAAAAAGGAGAGAGATAAGGAGGAACCTATGGATTTAAAAAAAAACTTAAGAAGCACATCAATCACCTGCAATGGATTCTAACTAAAACAAATTATAAAAAAATAGTATTTCAGACAATTGGAAATTTGAACACTAAATGGATATCTGGTATTAAATAATTGCTGCTGTCCTGGTAGGGTGGCTCGGTTGGTTGGAACATCATCCCATACACCAAAAGGTTGTTGGTTTGACCCCCGCATCAGGGCATATACCTAGGTTGCAGGTTCAATCCCCAGTGGGGACATGTATGAGAGGCAACAGATCAATGTTTCTCTCTCACATTGACTCCTCTCTCTCTCTCCCCCCCACACACACCCCTTCCTCTCTCTCTAAAATCAATAAATATATCCTTGGGTGAGGATTAAAAAGAAATAAATCAATCAATAAATAATTCTGCTAATTTTTAGGTATAATAATGGTATTATTTTTAAAGTGTATTTATCTTTAAAGACATAGCAAGTTATTACAGATAAAATGATATTTCTTGGATCTGCTTCAAAATAACACAAGAGGAAGAAAAGCTAGTGGATGGTAGAGATGAAACAAGATTGCCCATGAGTTAGTAATCATTGAAGCTGGGTGACGAGTACCTGGGGTGTGTTATAGGGTACTTTCAATGATCCTGTTATATACAATACATACAAGTATGTTTAAAGTTATCCAAAATTTTAAAGTTTTAAACCAAATGAACTTAAAAGAGATTAGCAAAGCTCTGACCAGAACATTTGTTCCACGTATTGTCTGAAATGTTAAAATCAGGAAAAGATTCAAAAGAAGCCACTTAGCACTTTTTAAGAGTTTAAAAACACAATCTAAATACTATACTTTGCAATTTAAGGAACCAGATGGCTAAAGTACATTCTTATGAGCTGCTCAGTTTTCTTAAGTATTTTTAATTCTCGAAGAAAACAACTGTAAGACCCGTATTTTCCCAGCCCGGTGTCTAGGTCCGCACAGATAATTACGCTGATGACCTCAGCTGCCCAAGGCGTTATTAAATGGCTACAGTGTGTACACATGCGCTTTCTTCCCTTGAGCCATCCCATCAACTTCTTCCTAAATGGTCTGACAGAGAAACCACAGCTGAGGTCCTGCATAAAAGCTGTCATAGTGCTTTCATGAAAAGGCAAGTTAAGTCTTTATCTTCATCCTAATTTACACAAGAAATTTATTTAAAAAATAAGAAACTCACAAGAGAAAAACTTCAAGATAGCAGCCCTTGCCTGGAAATAGTTAACCTCTAAAATTCACATAATAACCATAATTGATCACCTAACACCATCGTATCGATATAGTGTATTTACAATGTACTATTTAAGAAATATAGTAAAGATAACAATGACTCTCTCCTTGTAGAAGGATGTTTTTCTTCCTCCTTTTCAGCATTTCCCAGATTTACCACCAAGAGCATGGATCACTTTGATGACTGAGAAGAAAAAGTGCCCCTCCACTCCAGGGACAGAAGAAAATTTATTTTACCACATTATATAGTAAATTATAAGTCCCTTTATACAATTCAATTTGGCCCAACTTAACATGTGCTATAATTTTGTTTTTCGTCTACCCTTATCCTTGCTTGTATCCCCAATATAATCTAGACATCTTTTTCTCAGGAATCCTCATCCATAAGGAGACAGGTCACCTCTGTTTCTCCATAGGTTGACTTCAAAGGTTAGATAACACTAATCTTCAAATCACTTCCTAGTTTGAAAACTCCTGGGTTCAAGAAATAATCCACAAACTAGTATCTTTTTTCATTAAAAAATTTATTTATAGATTCAAGAGAGAAAAACATCAATTTGCTGTTCTACTTATTTATGCAGTCATTGGTTGCTTCTTGTATGTGCCCTGACCAGGGCTCAAACTCAGAACCTTGGCCCATTAGGGTGATGCTCTAACCAACTGAGCCACCTGGCCAAGGCCTACTGGTACCTTTTTCTAGGCAACTTCTGTCTGCCTAGGCCACATCCTCTTAGAAGTTATCTTCTCATTCAAATTAGTTCTAATTGATTTGTTTCTACACTATTATTATACTCCTCAGTCTTGTCCTTCAATTCCTCCAACATACAGCAAATTACTTCATTTTTTGAGCCTATTTTGTGTTCAGTCCCTACCCTATTTCTAGGCACCAATACATCGGGATGATGTAAAAATAAAATTTCATGTGATTCGACCTAATGTTCAACCTGATATCAGGTTCAACCTGATTAAAAACCAACAACTATAGGCCCTGGCAGGGTAGCTCAGTTGGTTACAGCATCATCCCAATATGCCAAGGTTGTGGGTTCAATCCCCACTCAAGGCACATACAAGAAACAACCAGTGAATGCATAAATAACTGGAACAACAAATCACTGTTTCTCCCCCCTTCTTCTCTCTTTCTAAAATCGATAAATAAAAATTTGTTTTTCAAACCAATAACTATAACACCATCCTTGGTAAATTGAAGAATGTTGTATTTCTTCACTCAGTCTTGATATAAACCTGCAGAAACTGCTCAGTGTCTGTCCAAGATGTCTCTCTCTTTTTCTTAATAACAAATTCCCCTTATAATTAAGAGCAGAATGTGCCCAACTAAAGGGCTACATTTCCCAGCTATCCTTACAGATAGAGTCTGCCAGTGGGATATAAATGGAAGTCATTGCCCTTTGGCCTTCTACCCTTCCCCCTCCTGCCTTCTTGCCTAGGACGCAGATGGCTCAGTGGGATGGAAGCAGCCATCTTTCGACCTTCAGAATGGAGGCCATATGTTAAGTCTGGCAGAGCACAATTAAGAGACTAGTTCCCTAATTTCACGGGACTCTGAAAGTTTTTTGTTTAATATACACAAAGATTTTACTCTCTAAAACAGATCTATGACTTAAGCATTCACACTAACAAGCATCCCAGTTATACTATATCTAAAACCTGACTATGGATACTTACCATAAGAAAGGAAAACAATTTACTGATTAAGTTCTGGTTCTGCACTTAAACATGAATCTGAACCTGTTCAGACAACTTGCTACCTGTGAGGCTTCTTGGACACATAATATCTCTATGCCACAGTTTCTTTATTAAACTGTTGGTAGTCAGGGTTGTTCTGATTAATAAATTCTAATGCTTAGTACCACACCTAGTATGATGTTGTAAGGTGGAACATGTATACTCTATGACCCAACAATTCTACTCATAAATACCTACCCTAGAGAAACTTTGATAGCTTATACATGTCTGCACATCCAACACACACACACACACGGAGACCTCTCATACACATATAAGAACACATGCACAAGAATGTAACGTTCATTGCAGCACTACAACATCTATCAGGAAAATGAACCACTGTGGAATAGTTACACAATGGGAAATTACACCACAGTAAAAGTGAATCAACTACAATTACATACAGTAACATAAACAAGCAAAGTTAAATGATATATTTCTAGGGATATATATATATATATATATATACAGTAAAATTATCTTTTAAATAAATGTGAAACACAAAATGTGCAGCAGCGGTCATTCCTGAGGGGAAGGCAGGAAGATGGGTGGGGGGGGGGAACACTGATAGATCTAACAGAGCTGGTAATGTCCTAGTTCTTACGTTAGACAGTAGGTTTATAGGTATTTCTTTTATTATTATACCTCCTAAATTACATTTCATGTTTCATATAGTCCTTTAACGTATCCAATGTCACCTAATAAGCATATAAAAATAGTGTATAAGGATACTAAAGTCCTGGTTTAAATAAATAAAAAATAAATTCCATTCTTGCTACACTCAAATAGTTGCTGCTTCAGTTTCAACAACCAATTCTCATCGCTTAACACAAATAACTATTATACTGTCCTTAGCAGCTTTCCAAGAACTGCTGGTTTGCTTTGTTTTCTCTCAGAGTACATGTCAAATTTCTCTTGAAGAAATAAAATTTCCTCATGATTTGAGACACAAAATATCATTTCTACAAGTGTGTTAGTATAAAAGCTAAGATGTGACAATTTCCACAAGTATGTTTTATAATGAATCAGGGGAATGTTTAAAGAGAACATGAAAAAGAACTGAAATTATTAAATAACTTCAATTTATAGCATGCCAAAATGCATTTTAGTCATTACACTAAACTAATTGAAACAATTTTGCTATTTGACAAGAATTAATATGAATATTTATAAAATTAAACATTAACATGTCCAAACTCATCTGTGGAATATCTAAAATAACTATATTTTCCATAACATCCAAACACTGGAAGAGTCCCTAGACGCACCTAACAAAATGAAAGCCATTCATCCTTGAGGAATTAAGAGGCCTATTTCAAATTCATAATTAAGCAAAGAATTTGAAGTTACACTTATCCATGAATTTGGCCTTCCTTTTGTACAGACTCACAGCTGCTCCATTCCCAGTCCTGAATAATTACCTACTCCCCCTCACCTCCCTTGTTTTTCCACCACACTCTGCTATTCTTTCCATACACAGGATCTTTCCTTTCAGCCGTGACGTAGGCTTCTCTACCTCTCCTTTTGTATGAGTTTACTTCATTCCACATTAAAAGCACAAACACCTGAAGTATTCATGAGCACTCTATTTACCCTTAGAAATGTCTCGACTACATCAAAGAGCAGGAACTGGGCCAGCAAACGCTAGAACCGTCCTTTGAGATTTAAACCAGCTAAACATCTTCATTACTTGATTTTTATCAGTCAAAATTATGTGCTGAATACGGGGAGAAGGGGAAGTATAGGCGCAAAACAAAATGCAGTTGCTACCTTAATAAAATAAAAAGTGGAATCATTGTTGCAAGTAAAATTCTAATCAAGTATTATTCAAGTGACAATTATTTACACATGACACACATCCAAAAATTTCATCTAATGGAAGTCAACAGACCAAGATAAAAAGTGGTCTCTAAAACAGCAAATATACAACATTTTCACATCACGCCTAGTCACCCTGAATTGTTAATGCCCACATTTTGCCAAGTTCCAATTCAACTGGCTACAGGTAGGTGAGACAGCAGAAGAGATTTTCTTTTGAATGAGGAGTTAAAATAGATAGACTTTAAGGTTCTTTTCCAACATAAAGTATTATATACGTTAGTAAAAAGCTACAAACATTTACGAAGCAATAAAATATTACACATTATCAACAACCCAAATCTGTGTCAGCACCATTTTTAGTCTTCCATTCATTCATTCACAATATCTATTTGAGAGACATAAACCCATCTTCTTCAAAGACAGATTTTCCAAACACATACCACGTCCATTCTCCTGTCACAGGCACCACGGACATTCTGACTGATTCTCAAGTAGAAAAGCAGCCTGAGGTTATCTACCAAAATGAGATTATATTAATCAACACTACTTGACATCTCTGGCAAATCTTGACTAATTTTAGATGCCAATCTAATTCAGTCAGCCCAATAAGATCTGTATCATTGAAAGCAAATTTATTTTCTAATTTTGTTGTCAAACCTATTTTAGGAGTCCTGGCTGCTACAGCAGATGATTAAAATGTAAACAGAGTACTCTAACAATGTTAATATATAGAGGATATATATATATATAATATATAACATTATTATGTTAATATATAATAATAACCTTACAATGCACATCAATCCAATAACTTTACCCCATTTTCTAACTTAAAGAAAATCAGCCCTGGCTGGTGTGGCTCAGTGGATTGAGCACCAGCCTGCAAATCAAAAGGTCACCAGTTTGATTCCCAGCCAAGGCACAATGCCTGGGTGTGAGCCAGGTCCCCAGTTAGGGGCATGCAAGAGGTAACTAATCAGTGATTCCCTCACACATAGATATTTCTCTCCCTCTCTTTCTCCCGCCCTTCTTCTCTCTCTAAAAATAAATAAATATTTTTTAAAAAGAAAGAAAAACAGAACATTAAATACATATACCTGATACATTCCACTGATTCACAAGATCTTTCTTCCTTTAGAGTTACGAAACTCGTAACTCCAGAGTGATGCTATGTTGCAATGTAAAAGATACCTTCTACCTATTCTCATTTACAATGTATTGGGTTAGTGATATAGCTACTTTAAAAACCATCACTTTAGCCCTGGCTAGTGTGGCTTAGTGGACTGAATACTGGCCTGTAAACTAGAGAGTCACCAGTTTGATTCCCAGTCAGGGCACTTGCCTGAGTTGCGCACCAGAAGCAACCACACATTGATGTTTCTCTCCCTCTCTTTCTCCCTTCTTTCCCTCCCCTAAATAAATAATAAGTAAATAATTTAAAAAACAAATTAGTTTTGAAATCTTGATTTTCTTCCGTAGAATCAAAGAAACTACTTTTTGAAAGCTTTTACCAAACTAGCATCAGATTGTTTATTTGTTCTATTGACCAGGGTTGAAACCTGTACTCCTCGTATGTAAATAGGAGGAACTTTCTCTTTTCTTTGCTCTTTTCTTCCAATAAACTGAGTTGATATTCCTACTAGAATTTAAAAATTAAACAAAGTAAGAGCAAAGAGCTAAAACTATATGGAATCAGAGTGGGAGAGGTTGGGGGTATAAAATCCATAAAGCTCTGTATCTCCTCATCAAATGAAAAAAAATTAAGTTCAAAAAGAAATATCATCAAAATGTTTATAGTGTTACTATTGTTTGATAAAATTATGGGTAATTTTCAGTTTTCTCTTTATACTTTATCACCCCAATTTTTAAAAACTCCACAATTATTACTTTTGAAATCGGGGGAAAGGGATTTTAAGTAATTTATTTCTATGGATCTTCTTTGCAGAAAAACTATCTCTGCTGATAAATTAATAGTACAACTTAGGTAGTTTTTGATAAATACCTCTTAAAACTCAGTGTAGATTCACTAAAAACAGTTCTTCCTCCAAAGGATACTCATCTAATAAAATCTGCTTATAACCATCTACAATTCATTCTTCCTTATAATTTGACTCCATACTAAATGTTACAACAGACTGGTATTCTATCAAAAGCTGTGAAACACGTCCTGAAAACCAGAATTACAATCTAGTGATTTTCTACATGCTTTTCACATCCCATACTTCAGGGTAATGGGTAAACCATTAAGCCTTTCAGACGTGAAAAGTCCCCAGTAAGAAAAGTGAATGTCATGCTTTCATTTTCTTATCAAGCAACACATTGAATATCCTAATACATATTTCTTGGCAGATTGCATGTCAGACAGTTGTAAATATTTTCTTTGGTTCTACAACAGCCAATCTCTGGATATTTTGGTTTCCCTATTTAGGACCAGAATAACTTTCCATCTCAAAATTAAACATAATTGTTAACCAAACTAGAATAGTGCTATGACATGCAAAAGAATGGATTTGGACTCCTGCCCTCACACCACATAAAAAATTAACTCAAAATGGATCAAAGGTACGAATGTAAGAGGTACAACTATGAAGCCCTTGGAAGGAAACATCAGTGTAAATATCCATGACCTTAGATTAAGCAATGAGTTCTTAGATATGACAGCACAAGCAATGAAAAAAAAAATTTTTATTAATTGGACTTCACCAAAATTAAAAACTTTTGTGCTCCCAAGGACACAATCAAGAAAGTGAAAATACAACCCATAGAATGGGAGAAAATATTTGCAAATCATGTAGTCCCTGGGCATTTTTCCTTACGGAGCTATTTCCACTTTGACCAGTGGTTTTCTTCAGGGTAGGGACTGTGTCTTGTCCATCTCTGAAATCCTTATTTCTAGTATAGAGACTGACAAAGAATAAGCTAGTGGAGACACAAACAGTGGAGAGAAGTGATGGCCTAAAGCATCCAAAAGTGGAGTGGAATCAATCCACAGATACTGAAAAGACAGGCCAGAGCATGGGTGCCAGGGCTGGAAAATGTAGATCTCAGATTCGACTGCTTCAGGTAGTAAAAAACAGAAAAAAACCTTAGAGAAAGGAAGGCAAAATATAGAGGAAAAAGCAAAGAGTTTCTCAGTGTGTATACACACTAAAGGAAAACCAGTCTGTCCTGGTCACAGTTTTAACATATAACCTCTCTGATGAGAATCAGTAATCTATCATTTGTCATAGCTGTTTTTCTATATGGTTAAAAATAAAGTTGAAGGGAAATATAAATAAGAAATCATTGCCCTGGCTGGCATGGCTCAGTGGATTGAGTGCAGGCCTGTAAACCCAAGGGTCCGCAGTTCAATTCCCAGTCAGGGCACATGCATGAGATGTGGGCCAGGTTTCCAGTTGGGGGCACATAAGAGACAACCACACATTGATGCTTCTCCCTCTCTCTTTCATCCTCCCTTTCCCTCTCTCTAGAAATAAATAAATAAAATCTTAAAAAAAAAAAACAGATCATTTGGTTATTTTAAAGTTTAGTAATAATAGGAACAAGGGAAATGAAAATAAACAAACAAAAAAACAGCTTTTCCCTTAACTAATCAGTCATATGGATTAACCATGTCTAAGATTTCTAGGTGCTATAAGGAATATGACAGAATAGAAGACTAAGTCTCCACACTTAAATTTATACTCTAGTTGGAACAATGTCATATGCAGGTAAAATGATGCAAGGCAGTATAAGATATGTCACATACAAGTATACAAGTTTTGACCTGAATCAATTCTCCCTAATTTGTCTTTTTAAAAATTTGGATTTTCATAAATGGAGATTTCCTAAAAAGAAATGCAGTATGTTTATAAAGTAATTACATAAAAACCAGAAGAACAGTGGTCGCCTCCTGAAGGGTGTGAGTAAGCAGGGATTAACTGGGAAGGGATGTGAGGGCACTCACAGAGACTAAGATAATGTTCTTTTTTAAAAAAATATATTGTGTTTTTTTCATTACCGTTTAGTCCCCTTATTCCCCCTCCTGCAACAATCACCACACTGTTGCCCATGTCCGTGAGTCCTTTTTCCTTTTGCTCAATCCCTCCACCTCCTGACCCCCCCCCCGCACCATACCTGTCACCCTGTCATCTGTGAGTCTGTCCCCATTTTCCCGGTTAGTTCAGTTTGTTCATCAGAGTCCACATGTGAGTGACAGCATATGATATTTGTCTTCCTCTGACTGGCTCATTTCACTCAGCATAATGTTCTCCAGGTCCATCCTACTGTCGCAAAAGGTAAAGTTTTCTTCTTTTTTAGGAGACAATGTTCTCTATCAGCGGTTCTCAGATCCCCAGACCTGCATCGCTGGATTGTTAGAAATGCGAATTCCCAGGCCCCACTGCAAACCTACTAAATGGGAAACTCTAGGGATCGAGCCAGTAATCAATTTTAAAGTAGTGTGTGAATCTTTAAAGAGACACAAGATATTGCATAACTTCAAAGTATCTCCCCCAAATATTTATTATGTGGTGCTTGTTTACACGTATCTATTAACTCTTTCATATTCTCTTTTTCAGGAGATGGGGCTTGATTCCCTTGAATGTTAGCTACACTTAGTGACTTGATTCTTTTAGTACAAGAATAAAAAGGAAAAATATATTAACTTTACAGTGGACAAACCTGGCAGATAGTCCCTTAACCGATACTAGTTGATTAACTAGTAATAATATCATATATCCCCTGTCATGTGATAAGGATATACCATGTCTGTGATAGTCCTCTCAAAAATGTACAACTTACCTAATCATAAAAAAAGTCAGACAAACTCAAATTAAGGGACTTTCTATGAAATACCTGGCCAGTACTCTTTAAAAGTTTCAAGGCTGTGAAAGGCCAAGAGACTGAGAAACTGTCACAAACAGAAGGAGACTAGGAAAGACCTGACCACTGACCCAGTGTGGTACCCATATCGAATCCTGCCTGGAATGGGGAAAAAGACAACAGTGGGAAAACAGGAAACTGAAATAAAGTCTGTTATTAATAGTATTGCACCAATGTCAATCTCTTGCTTTTGATAAACGTGCAGAGATTATGAAAGATGTTAAGACTATGGAAGCTGAGTAAAGGGTATGAGAACGTTCTGTGCTATCTTTGCAAGGTTCTGCATTGTAGACTCTAATGCAAACTGGACTTTGAGAACTATCCTTCTTTATCATGTTCTGTGTCTGACAAGAGATGTGAGTTACACAAGTCTTAGGCACTTGTCAACCATCACTGTTCACTTTAAGATTTGTGCACGTTGCCCTGGGCAGCTCAGCTGGTTAGAGCGCTTTCCCAATACATCAAGGTTGAGGGTTTGATCCAACGAATGCGTAAAGAAGTGGGACAACAAATCGATGTGTCTCTCAATAAACTAAAAACAATTTTTAAGAAAAGATTTGTATGTTACCATAAATTATATCTCAAAATTAAATAACTGTAAAAATCTAGTCACAAAGTGTTTCCTCTCCCCCAACACACAATTTTGAGAAAATTAAATTGCTATGTATTAATGGTAACAGTTCCATCTAAACAGGTAAAGGAATGTGCATAGACATTTAAGTTAGTCAAGTATTTTATCAAGCAGAAGATACCAATTTATGTAGGAAAAAGTCAGTTCCATGCATTAAGAGCTTCGTAATTCAGTTAAAATTGACTCTTTAAACTTTACTTATCCCAAAAAGTAAATCAATGATGAAAATCTCCATGAAAAGTATTCAAAGCCAGGTTTAGCACATAGCAGGAATTATTTCAGCTCTTTATTTTTCTTCAGCTATAGTGGGATTGCATCTACTTCTCAAGTACATATAAATACAAAAAGTGCCAATACCCAGTAATATCATAAACAAGTTACCAGTAAATTTTCAGTGCCCTCCTTGCCAAAAATTATGAAAAAAGAATTTCTCATCTGTCTCTTCCATACCTGGATTCTCACTCTTCCTTTCTACAGTCCTAAAATGGAGACGATTGTTCTCTCACTTCTCAACACGGCCTTGCCCAAACCATCAAAACAGACAAATTCTAGGGTCTGTTAGACTGCAGAATCCCAGGCCTCATCCCAGACCTACTGTATCAGAATCTGCATTTTAACAAGATCCTCAGGTGGTTTGTATGCCCATTAAGGGTTGCGAAATACTGAAGTAAAGATATTAATATGCTTTTACCCAAAAATGTTGCACAAGAACACCACAGTAGAAGTTCAATAATTTAGAGTGCAATAAATGATGACTTGAGAAAATCTGAATAGGATGAAATGAAAGTCTACCACTACCCCACCCGTAGCAGGAGCACCAATCTAATCAGCATGCTGGAAACCAGTTCTGACTACACCCAACTAAAGTCAACTAAACCCAGGTTTAAGTCTGAGTCCCCCAGTTATTAGCTGCATGATCTTCAAGCAGCTAGTTCACCTCTCCTAGCCGCAGTTTACTACTTTGTTAAAGGAAAACAGCATCTTCTGACTCATGGGGTTGCTAGAAGAATACTTAGTAAAGTCCTCAGCACAAGATACTCAATAAATCTTCTTTACTTCTTCCCTTATTTTTGAATAGGACAAGATAGACTCAGAAAAATGTTGCAACCTATTCATCATCAAAACATAATGAATACAGCAAATGTGTTTTGATCGAAAATGATTTTCTGATGCTGCCTTTTATTGATTAAAGTGCAAAAGAAACAAAAGAAAGTTTGCCCTGACCAGTGTGGCCCAGTCAGTTGGGTATTGTACCACAAAGCAAAAGGTCACCAGTTCGATTCCTGGTCAGGGCACATGCCTAGGTGGCAGGCCACTCCCCAGTCAGAGCAGGTGCAAGAGGCAACCAATTGATGTTTCTCTCACACACCAATATTAATCTCCTTCTCTTCCTTCCTTCCCCTTTCTCTAAAAATAAATATTTTCTTTAAAAAGGAACAAAAGAACATTTAAATGTTCAACTGGTACACATCATATCAGATCACTTTCAGTCTGATTTAGAAATCATATTATTTTTTAAATTTTTTTATTTAAATTTTAAAATACATTATATTATGCAAAATAATGTACTACAAAGTAAATTACCATACCTACAATTAAATTTGGATTAGAAGATGTAGTAGCTCTTAAAAGCTGGGAAAATATTAAATACTCAACTACACACAAACTAAATATACAAAATATACTCAGCTCAAAATCTAACTGTATTGTGCTCTCGATACTGAAATTGTCAATGAAGGTATTTAAAAATACAACAAAATGGCCCTGGCTGCTATGGCTCAGTGGATTGAGTGCTGGCCTGCGAACCTAAAGGGTCACTGGTTCAATTCCCAGTCAGGACACACGCCTGGGTTGCAGGTCAGGTCCCCAGTGGGGAGCACTGGAGAGGCAACCACACATTGATATTTCTCTGCCTCTTTTTCCACCTTCCTTCCCCTCTCTAAAAATAAATAAATAAAATCTTTTTTAGCCCTGGCTGGTATAGCTCAATGGATTGAGCTACAAAACAGTAGGTCGCAAGTTCAATTCCCAGTCAGGGCACATGCCTGGGTTAGGGGCCAGGTCCCCAGTATAGGGCATGTGAGAGGATGATGTTTCTCTCCCTCTCCTTCTCCCTCCCTTCCCCTCTCTGAAATAAATCAAATCTTTAAAACAAAAATCTTTTTTTAAAAATTAAAAATAAATAAAAGTAAAAACATAACAAAATATCTAGACTTTTGTTTATAAAACAGTAATATACACCTTGGAGAAAAAGCGAAGTTCTACTCTCACTAGCCTCTCATATTTTTCTATCCTATTTGTAAATCCTTGACCTCCAGAAAGTCATTCCAAAAATAAAACTGTAAATAACCAATAATATTCATAAGATACCAGGGTCATACTGTCATGGAGCAAATTTATTTCTAAGTGATTCGCAGAGCATATGGTCTTTTAATAGTCTAACTGTATTTGACTTACACTAATACCAGAAGAAGAGATAAACATAATTAAAGTTGACATGGAAGAGTAAATGTGCTGAGGGCCTGAAAAAACAGACTATTTAGTCTGAAACTAAACAGAATAGACATCTCGGGCTGAAAATACATGACTACTCCCAACTTAGGCTTGGCCTGTTTTTACCCCCACACTAACACTAGCACAAACCATCTGGAAAAGAAAGATGTCTGTGTTTGGAGGGGTGGGAGGAGGTAAAAAAAAATCTTTGGCTGTCAAGTAGGAATAATTAGTACTGCACACCCCTAGAAAGAAAGATACTATAGAAATGTATGTAAATAAATTTATAATTGAACATTTAGTTCCAAAAAGAATGATTCACAAGAAGTAACTTATAATGAACATCTGTAATCAGTGATTAGAACATGGAATATGCATATTACAACCCCTTGGTTAATATGTGAAGATTATTTATTGTGCAAAGGTAGAGTTACTATGAAACTAAAAAAACTTAAGCTTCAGGGCCCTCATTTGTACTGGCAAGTTCATGTGGTAGAGCAAAGGCTGAATTATCTTTCTATTGTCTCTATGGAAAACGATATTACGAAGTCATAAAAATCTTCGGAGGAGTATGAAGCCAAAAATATAGGAAAAAATTACATAACAGGCAGTTAATTAATAAAAACAAGTCATGGTATTTTTCTCAATTCTGAGATGTCTATGCTATTTTTCAGCTTTTTAAAATATGTAATTTGTTGTGATTTATTTTCTCTTTCTAAATATTTTTCCTCTCTAACTTTGTATTCATAATTTTGTATTTTTTTAAGATTTTATTTATTTATTTTTAGAGAGAGGGGAAGGGAGGGAGAAGGAGAGAAACATCAATGTGCAGCTGCCTCTCACACACCCCCTACTGAGGACTTGGCCTGCAACCCAGGCATGTGCCCTGACTGGGAATTGAACTGGCAACCCTTTGATTTAAAGGCCGGCACTGAATCCACTGAGCCACATCAGCCAAGGTTGTATTCTTTTTCTTTTAAAAGTCCCTGTTAGTAAGCATTTTGAGTATTGGTGAAATAATTTAACCTGCCTCATAATATTAATAACACTGTATTAAAGACCTGTTTAAAGATCTCTCCTTCTATCACAGATCTTGGGTGTTACTCATCAGCAGGTACAATATACCAAGGCACAGGTCAAATTTCAGCAGAATTTTATTTATAACTTTATTTTTTCTTTTTTAAAAAATATTTATTTATTTATTTACTTGAGAAAGGGGAAGAGAGGAAGAGAAATATCAATGGGAGAGAGAAATATCGAGTGGTTGCCTCTTGTACATGCTATTTACTTGGATCAAACCTGCGACTCAGGCATGTGCCCTGACTGGGAATGGAACCAGCAACCTTTCACTTTGCAGACGACACCAAACCAACTGAGCCACACCAGTGAAGGCTAGAACTTTATTTCTTAAAATCACATTCAGCCCAAAAGAAATAACAGCATGGAAAAGGTGGTAAAATAGAAAAGAATATCTCATGGATAGGTGGTACATCTAACAGGAAAATGGATTCATTTGCAATGAGGTTATTTATTTGGCAGGATGGAATACAGCTAAACAGTAAGAACATAATCAAAAATAATCAGAAAGCTATTGGTAACTAACAGTGCAGACAGCTGACAGAAAACAGGAGACCATGGAATCCAAAAGAAAGAAATAATTAAAAAAATAATCAAGGGCAGGTCTTCAAACTTTAACAGAGGTACCATATGACCCAACAATTCCTCTCCTAGGCATATACTCAGAAGAAATGAAAACATGTTCACACAAAAACTTGTGCATGAATGTTCACAGCAGCATTATTCATAATAGTCAAAAAGTGGGAGAAGTCCAAATATCCATCAGCTAATGAATGAGTAAATGAAATGTGGTGTGACCATATAATAAAACATTATTCAGCAATAAAAAGGAATGAGCTATTATAGCAACAACCAAAATTAAGTACCTAGGAATCAACCAAGGAGGTAAAAGATGTATACTTGGAAAATTACAGAACACCAGAAGAAAGAAATTAAGGAAGATACAAATACATGGAAGCATACACCATGTTCATAGATTGGAAGAATTAACATCATTAAAATGTCCACACTACCCAAAGCAATCTATAGATTCAACGCAAGCCCTATTAAAATACCAATGGCATATTTCACAGATCTAGAACAAATATTTCAAAAATTTATATGGAACTAAAAAAGACCCTGAATAGCCTCAGCAATCTTGAGAAAGAAGAACAAAGTAGTAGGGATCACAATACCTGATATCAAACTATAAGACCACTGTAATCAAAACAGTGTGGTACTGGCACAAGATCAATGTCAGTAATCAATTCCAGTCTGGTACAGATACATAGATCAATGGAATAGAATAGAGAGCCTGGACATAAACCCATGTCTCTCTATGGTTAATTAATATTTGACAAAGTAGTCAGAAGCATACAATGGAGTAAAAATAGCCTCTTCAATAAATGGTGGTGGGAAAACTGGACTGGTATATGCAGAAAAATGAAACTAGACCACCAATTTATACCGTACACCAGAATAAACTCAAAATGGAAAAAAGACTTAATTATAAGTCATGATACCATAAAAGTCCTATAGGAAAACATAGGCAGCAAAATTTCAGATATCCATCCCACTCAGCAGTGTTTTTACCGCTATACTCCTAGGGCAAGGGAAATAATGGGAAAAAAATAAACAAATGGGACTAATCAAAGTGAAAACCTCCTGCACAGATAAATGAAAAGAGAGCCAACTGTATGGGAAAACATATTTGCCAATGATACCTCAGACAAGGATTTCATCTCCAAAATATGTGGAGAACTCATACAATTCAACGCCAGGATGTCAAACAAGCCAATTAAAAAATGGGCAAAGGACCTGAATAGACACTTCCCCAAGAAGAACATACGGATGGCCCACAGACATATGAAAGATGCTCAACATCAGTAGCCATCAGAGAGATGCAAATTAAAACCACAATGAGATACCACTTCACAAGGGTCAGAATAGCCATCATTAACAAATCAACAAAGAGCAAGTGCTGGTGAGGGTGTGGAGAAAGGGAACCCTAGTGCCCTGTTGGTGGGAATGCAGACTGGTGCAGCCACTGTGGAAAACAGCATGGAACTTCCTCAAAAAACTAAAAATGGATCTGCCTTTTCACCCAGCAGTTTCCCTGCTGGGAATATACCCTAAGAATCCTGAAACACCAATTCAAAAGAACTTATGCACCCCAGTGTTCATAGCAGTGCCCATCAGTAAATGAGTGGATCAAAAAACTGTAGCACATTTACACAATGGAATACTACACAGCAGGAAGAAAGAAGGTGCTCCTACCTTTTGAGACAGCACGGATAGAAATGGAGAATATTATACTAAGTGAAATAAGCTAGTTGGTGAAAGACAAATACCATATGATCTCACCTATTACAGGAACCTAATGAGTAAAATAAACTAATGAGCAAAATAGAACCACAGGCAGAGAAACAAGAAACAGACTGACAGAGACCAGAGGGGAGGAGGGAGAAGGATAAGGGTGGAAAGAAGGGGAAGGGACTAGGAAAGGAACATCTATGAATGACCCATGGACATGGCCATGGACAACAGGGAGGAAAGGACTGTAGGGGAGAGGGGTTGGCTGGGAGGAGGGGAACAAAGGGGGGGGAAATTGGGACAACTGCAATAGAATAACAATGAAATATTTAATTTTAAAAAAGAATGAGCTATTGATACATGTTACCACATGGATAAACCCTGAAAATGTGATCATAAGTAAAATAAGCCAATTACAAAAGGCCACATATTACATGTTTTTATCTATATGAAATATCCAGAATAGGCAAATCTACAGGTTGCCTAGTGCTAGGGTTGAAGACTGGGAAATGGGATTGTCTGCGAATGGGTGCAGGATTTCTTTGGGGGAAAAAGATTGAGGTGATGGCTGCAAACCCTGTGAACATACTAGAAAACAATGAATTGCACATTTTAAATGGGTAAATTGTATGCTGTGTTAATTATATCTTAATAAAGTTGTCACAAAAAAATGCCAAGGTCAGAACATATGTAAGTCATCTACAAGCGGGATTTTAAAGAAACATCATTTAAAATAATAATAATAATAATAATAATAATAATAATAATAATTTCTTATTCATCAAGTATCCACTACATTAAGCATATATTATTTCTAATCTTTTCAGCAATTCTAAAAGGTAGGTTTATGGTTTTAAATGTTATGTAAGTTTAATAGATAAAGAAACTGAGAAACAGGGAAGTTAAGTGACTTGCCTAAATACACACAGCTGATAGGTGTCAGCCAGGACTCTAAACCAGAGCTGTGACTACAAAGGTCTTTGACCTTGTTACTCTTTTCCTATCTTAGAAACAAGCTCAGGAACTTTGTATCAGTAGCCTGGTTCTATATCACCTTCCAGAATTAACAGTCTGTGATACAAAGGACACCTCCTTTAACATTTAAACTCAGCCTGCTCAGGACAGCAGGTGCTCCATCTTAATCACACCAACGTCTGTTTATCACCACTGTCCTCAGCCAAACTTTGGACCTGATTAAGCACTTAGGATCTTCTCAAGCAAAACTCTGAGATAGAATTACAACAAACTGAAGGATAGCTCCTTAGGTATCAAATGTTGTTGAGAATCAAAGAATGGGAAGGGAATGTTTATTGAGAGCTATTTTGTACAAAATTACTGAGCTATAATCAGAGATTGTATGATCTGAGGTAAATGATTACAAGGAGACCCCCTCCCACATCTACCCCCAAATCCCTCTGTTGTTTGTGTTTCTCTTCTGTGAATGGTATTTACATAGTGTATGGGTCACTGTGGTCTCCCCTAAGGGTTGCATAGACACAGTGTTGATCACAAACAAGAAGTAGGTCCTCCCTCAGTTATAACCTTAGGTTAGCAATTTCCCAGCAATGTGCAAGAGATACATCGATCAGTTGCCTCTCGCACTCCCCCAACTGGGGACCTGGCTTGCAACCCAGGCAGGTGCTCTGACCGGGAATCGAACTAATCACCTTTTGGTTCACAGGCTGGTACTCGGTCCTCAAGCCACTGAGCCACACCATCCAGGGCTAAAGGGGAGTTTTATCTTGTGAGCCAGATTACACAGAAGCATATTTGTAACTTTGTATTTATTCCCCTTTTGTATCTCTGAGTCTTTAATAAAGTAAATACAAAATGTTTCAGCCTGGCCTCAGCTGTGTACAACACAAGTACTAAGAGAAGACTCACCTCTGGGACAGAAAAGTGAAGGGACAGCAACGTCAGCAAGGTATTCCCCGCGTGAAGGTGAATCTTTGGGAGCAAGTCATTGCTGTGAACTCCAACTATTCCACCCCATGTGCCTACAGCCAGTTCTAGAAGATCTTGACTTTTATTTATTATGATAGAAAGCAGTTTTTTTCTACCAAGAATGGACCTTACCATAATCCCAGATCTATTTGATACCAAATCCATATTCTTATTGGCTGCTACATCATCACATTGACTCTGAAATACTATAAATAGAAAACTGTTCAGGAAAAGTATGGGAGGGAATTATTTAAGAAGAGAAGGTAGAAGAAGGTGGAAAGAGAGGGAGGATGGGAAAGGAAAGGAGGAAAAGAAAGGAAAGGAAGGGATTTCACCAAAGCATAAAAACCCATTGTGGACTGAATGTCAAAGATGGAAATATTTTAATATATGCATTTAGTATAAATGAAGAGTGGTACCTGATATACTGCTAGCATTTGATGTGTTTTAATTCCCTTTCTTAGGAACAAAGACAGGAGGCATGTAGAAAAATGCTGTCTTGCCCTGGCCATGTGGCTCAGTTAGTTGGAACACTGTCCCCGCACAACAAAGGTGCAGTTCCATCCCTGGTCAGGGCACATACCTAGGTTGCCTGTTCAATCCCTGCCTGGTTGCGGCTCATACGGGAGGCAACCAAGCAATGTTTCTCTCATATCAATGCTTTTCTCTCTCTCTCCCCACCCCTTAAAATCAATAAACATATCCTCAGAAGAAGATTTAAAAAGAAAGAAAAAGAAAAATGTTGTCTTAAGTGTTAGCTTTTGAAAAAGTTCAAGTGTAATGATATTAGAACAGACATGCAACAACGAAACACTCCACATTTCCTTATTGAAAAATATTCTATAGGTAAGAAGAACCCAGAATTATGGCAACTACAAAAGTTATACATCTGTTCTCTGTTTTAAACAAAAAGGAGAACACACTATCTCACTTCTCCAACATTTAAATGCAAAAATACATACTAAGTCATAAATTCATTTGCTTTCTTAAAGATTCAAGGCACTTCAGATTTCAGGTGGCTTGTGCACAAGTTCCCCAGCAAAAACACCCTCCCAAGGAGCATCAGCCAAACCTCTTCCTGTTTTTCACCTTGTATGTTTACTTTCACATCTGCTGCAAAAGATAAAAGCAACAATGGGAACATCAACCACGTGACCAAGCCCTACCAACCCGGAAATGAAACTATGAAGACAGAGCTACTGTGAAATGGGTCTTCAGACACAGGCTTCAAACTGTTATGTATAAGTGTGAATCGAATCCAAAGACCACCACTGGATGAAACCATACATAGTATATTTTATATAGCTATATTTACTCATATATAATAATCATATAGATACCTAAACACCCAATTTAAGAAGAAAAAGGTATGGGTCAAGATGCAAAAATTATTGTTCTTAATCAAAGATTATTCTCCCCTATCTCCATGAGGTCAGATTTTTTCAAAGGGAAAAAGGAACTAACATTTATTTATTGAGTATTTGTATGTGACAGGCACACTGCAAGGTTTATTTTTGTTTGTCATTATTATGTGTTCTGTGTGATGTGGGTATCATCCTCATTTTACAGAAGAGGAAACTGAGGCATAGAAAAGTACTTTCACAAGATCACAATCATTAAGAAATCATTAGCTTTGGCTCTGGCCAGGTAGCTCAGTTGGTTAGAACGCTGTCCCAATACGCCAAGATTGCAGGTTTGATCCCTGGTCAGGGCACACACAAAAAGCAACCAATGAATGCATAAAGAAGTGGAACAACAAATCAGTGAGTCTGCTTGTCTGTCTGTCTGTCTCTCCCCACCCCTCTAAAATCAATCAATCAATCAATCTTTTTTTTTTTTTTTTAAGAAACAGAAATCATTAGCTTTGGCAGAAGGCCCGCATCCAGATCTCTCCTTCTCTACTTGCTCATGGACATATTCAGTGAAGTTCAGAAAATTGTGTAACTTAGGATGAATTATTTAACTTTTAACATGCTACTTAAAACGGAAAACCGAATTAATCACACATACTTCATGGGTTTGTGGGGAGGCTGAAATGCAAAAATAATGGATAACATTTATCTGGTGCCAGACACCGTTCTAAATATTTTACATATAGTAACTCATTTAATCATCATAACAACCTTAAAAGGTAACTCTTTTTATCACCCCCATGTTATATGAGTAAACTGAGGTACAGAAGTTACCATACATAACTTGCCTAAGGCCACCAGCTAAAGAGCGGCACAACCGGAATTTAAAACCAGGCCTTCGAGCCCTGGAGTCCACACCTTCAACACCTATGTCCCACCTAAAAGCACGCAGCACAGGGGTTGGCTCATAATAAATCACTAGTAAATACTAGCATTTTTATTTTACCTGGCACATAATACCACCCAGTAAATAGTGGATGAAATGTGTAAAACCAAGTAGATGAGCCAGAACTTTAACCCAGGTTTCACTCTGTCCTTTCCCATAACTGCACGTCTTTCTGTGACACAGCGTGGCCATTCCTAAGTATTTTGTGCAAGCCCGGTCATCTCTACTAACACTAGATCATCACACTTCTTTAGGACAGGGGTCACGCCTTCTGTATTCCTGTGCTCACGCACTTCAGGGTCCCGCTCATTATGGATAACCAATTAACATGTATGAAATGATCATGCCATTGCTCTGCTCAAAATCCTGTCAAAAATTCCTGGTTTGGAAAAAAAAAAAATGCGGAGTCTGGAACTTAGCCAGCAAGGCCCTCCTCCGTGAACTGCCTCTTCTCAGCCCCAACCTCTGAACTCAGCCCCTGCTGCTTTCCCCTAGCTCACTCCGATCCCCTCCTGCCAGCTCACTTAGTGTTTCTCCATCGCTCTAAACATGCTTCACCTCCGCGCGTGTTGTTCTTCTGCCCGAAATACTCTTGTCCAAATACCAGGCAGGACTCTGCTCAAGAGTCACCTCATCGGAGAGGTCGCCTCTGACCACTCGATGTAAACTATCCGCCCCACCTCCCTCACTTTTCGTCCCCTCATCCTGCTTTTCCCTGATCTTCACTAAAATTTTATGTTTTATCCCCAATTGGCGTATTTGTTTATTATTTGTCCTCTCCCACTAAAATGTAAGCTCCACAAAAGCAGATATTTCTATTCTTCCTTTTATTATCAGATAACTTTATTCACCGCATGTCCCAATGTACTTAGCACAGCATCTGGTAACAGCAGACAAAATCAATAAATAGTTATTAAATTAATAAATGGTAGATGTATTAGTTATTTATTGTTGTACAACATATTACCCCCAAAACTTGGTGCATAAACCAACAAACACTCATTCTCTCTGTCTCTGCAGGTCAGAAATTCAGGCACGGCTTAGCTGGCTGCCTCTGGTGCAGGGTCTCTGATGAAGCTGTAGCCGAGCAGTCAGCCAGGCTCACATTCATCTCACGGCTCTGCTCTGCTTGGACAATCTGCTCCCAAGCTCACTCACATGGCTGTTGTCCAGCCTCTGTCCGTTCCCAGCTCACTTACATAGTTACGGACAGACCTTGGTTTCTCACCACGTGGGCCTCTCCAGAGGCCTCTTGAACATTCACAGGATATGGCAGCTAGTGATCCAAGTGACAGGAAGAGGGCCAGAGAATGTCCACACGAGAGTGCCCAACACAGAAGCCATAGCCTTTTGCAGCCTAATTTGGAAGTGATGCTCCTCCACTGGTGTACTGCACCCATTAGCAGTAAGTCACAGAGCCAGGCAACAGCTCAAGGGGAGGGACTACACAGGGGCACGAATACAAGGGGCAGGGATGGTTGGAACCATCTTAAAGGCTGCCTACCTCAGTGAGCGTAATAAAAATCTTTAAAAAACAAAAAGCACACCTTGCCCTTTGGCCACCTGACATATCCTTTAGTGTATCTATTTCAATGATTCTGTAATCATTCAGCCCAGGGCTAGGCATTTCCATCTTACGGTACACCAAAGGGCACACACTGACTGCTGAATGCTGCTTGTTACCCCGTGTTCATGAACAGCCCTATCAGAGATGATACAACTAGCAAGGGCCAGCCAACAAAAACAGCTTCTGGAGAAAAAAAGAATTACTGAATAAATTTTTGCTACGTACATGACATCAGTCGTTTAAAAAATATGTATTAGATATTGGTTGATATTATAGAAATACCATTGATTTTCTTAGGTTTGATAACGCTATTGCGGTTATGTAGGATAACATCTTTACTCTTAGGAAAGGCATACTGAAGTGTTTTAGGAGTGAGGTGTCGTGATAGCTGCATCTTACTTTCCAAGAAAATAGGATATATGTACACACAGAGAGAGGGGTGATCAGAAACAGAGTCGGAATTCTAAACCAAGTCTTAAGTATTATTATCCTGGAATTCGCATTCTCCCTGTTCCTCTATACGTCTGCTATGTCCCCTATGTTATGTTTCTAGCTACTACACTAAGCAATATTTGTGTTTGGGGGGATGGGAGGGCAATGAAAGATCTGACGCTGACCCTTTGCCCTCCAGACGCTGACAGTCTTACTGGGGAACACACACTTTACATGCTAAATATAAGATAATACATGACAAATCTGGTATGGAACAAACAAATGCCACAGAGTTCAGGAGAGGATTCCAATAAACCTTCAGAGAATAAAATATCTTTAAAACCTCTTTCCTTTAGCAGGTTTCTTATTGGCCTCCTTTCCCTTAAATACTTCTCCTTTATTTTCTTGGCACCAACTGATGGATTATTTCCCACCTAACAAAATTATCTGGAGACTATCTAAACATGAAATACATGTTTTGCCTGCTTGGAACACAGGATATGATTTTTTTTTAATAAAATACTGTTTACATTTTTACTGGAAAAACCACTAAATATACTACATGGATTTTCTTGCCTTCAGAAGCAATTGTGTTGTTTCAAGTCTTGAGGATGCCAGAAAGCTTGACGATTTAAAAATAACCTCACAAAGAGCTCATTTCCAACACCAGATGGAAAGAAATTACTCTAAAGACACATGTGTGGGAGGACACACATACAACATCATACGACACCATGCAAAGGGTTATATAGTTATGTAATACCGTCAAAACTAGCAGGACTCTGCAAGTAGTAAGTTAGCAACAGTATCAATTCTCTGAATCATTAAAAAATATAAAAGGGCAAGAAACAGCAAGTGGGTGGTAGCAAAAAAAAGCCTTCACTTTAAGCTGCCTTCCATGTGTCCCGGGTGCACACTGAAATGGTTGGCAGGTAAAATCTGAGGGCTTAAATCCTTGGAGCTCTTGACAGCTCTGCCTGTGTCCATATGGTCAAAACCAGGCGGAGGGAGGGCAGAGGAGAGGGAGGGAATGAATTTCAGCAATCTGCACCAAGTGTATTATTAAGGTGAAACACTTTTCATCTGAGTATATGTAGAACATCAAATTGGCAAATTAAAATACACGCTTAACATATCAATTAAAAAATCACACTTCTTTATAAGATATTTGATTTTTATATTCAAAGATATACTGTTAAGATAGCACTGTGTTAAAATGATTCTAATAGGGTTACTTAATTTATGGAAGCATTAATTAAAGCCACTCATCACAAAGGAAGCTTGGCACAGTGCATCCATTCACAAATTACCAAAAGTGTACATTTCTATTGCACTTGTGGGTCGCAGGCTTAAATTGAACTATTTCAAAATAACCCTGTGCTTTAATGTTAAATCACTGAGAGTTTCTCACTCGAGATTTTTAATCATAATTTTTTACGGTTCAAGGTAGATATTACCAAAGTATAATATAAAAGTTTTCTGAGTGAACATTAATGTAGAAAGTATCTAAACCTCAGTCTGTGTTAAGCACAGCGCTCCAATTCAGGCATGCAGAGGGCCTACCAAAGTTGGTTTGGATCAGGGTTATTTTTGTAGGGGACAGAAGGCACAAGAGCAGTCAGGTTGCGTTTATAAATCACAGTTAAATACAGGTGTATATGTTATGCCCTGTTTTATATTATATTTCCCACAAAATTTTACACAAAAGAAATGGAGTGGAAATTTCTAATGGGGTGAAAGTGACCCAAAGAGGCTTCAGCCATGGAAGGAAGAGAAGTAGCAATTTAATAAACAATCACAGTTTAATCCATATGGATTTATCTTGGAGATAATGAAGAGATAACTAGAAAATGAGAAATGGTCTTAAATAATAAAAAATTAAATAAATAAATACCAACATAAACATGATGCCAGAATGGCTCTGGAATTTCTACATAGAAGAGATTTTCAGGGGTAGCTTATATACTCAGATGACTTTGGGGAAAGCTGGCAAAGATTAGGAGTAATGTATATTAAAGTCCCTCTAAGTCATACCTTGAATTGTATTGGTCACACCTATAGTATGTTGCTTTTCTTTAAAGTTAAAAGAGCTAGCCAATTTATTTTTGAATACTTTAAGATGGGTACAATCCCATTTAAATAAAAATAATTAGCAAAAATAAGTATAAACAGATTTTGATCATAATCAGATTCTCCCACTAGACTTTCTAAAACCAACATTTGAAGCAATGTCAGTGAAGTAGTTAATTCTAAATAAGATCAGCACTCAAAATAAAATATCAAGGTCTCCTTTCTAGCAACACCAATTTCTCAATCCTGTTCATAGCTATAGTTTTTTTAACCCTCCTCACTGTGTATTCATTATATAGCAGCAAACTAAATCAAAATACTAATCTAACCCAGTGTGTACACCAGAGTGTTTGTTACAGTGCATTTTTCCGAACAAATCATGACCCCACTCATAAAAAAGACACAGAATAAACCATCAGTGACATGCCAACAATTTAAATAAACAACCAACATACGTATTTGAGATCTGGCTATTCTCTAACTCAAAGCCATTATAAATGCAATGAATCAATTACCTTCCAATAATTCTTCATAAATAAGGCCCATAACTGATCAATTCATCATGTTATTTTTATCAAAATTTTTAAAAGTTTCACCTTTGGGAGCAATATTCTGAGAAAAAAAGCAAAGTTGTTCATTAGAAAAAAGTTATTAGAATTATTGTTTAGCTCACAAATAAAATAAGGTGATTGATTTTGTGCTTTAGCAGTAAGGGGAAAACAATCCCTTTAGACGTAGCAGTGAATCTGCATATCAATCTGCATGTGACCAATCACGAATCTGATGACTTTTGGAAAAATACACGGGTGGCACTTGGGTTGGTCTGCTCTTTAGACAACAAGGAAACAGACTGTGGTCTAAATGTACACAGGTCTTGATTTCAGAACCAAATTCAGTTCCCGAGGGCCACTGCTATACTAAAGGTACAATATCAGATCACCAATATTAACTTGGATTTGCACATTCAGTACACAATGTAAGCAAGCCCGATCACTCACATCACAAATGATAGATTACGTATTTTAAGCCACAGTCTACTGGTAAGCATGTCACAGTGCCTGCAGAGAACCCGAGAACCCCTTGACGGCTGTTAGAAAAGACATTGGACAAGCACAACTGAAAGCTTTCTTAGGAACAGGAGGAAGGAACCCAAATAGCATTGTAAGCACGCTATCTCCCATAATATGAACTTGTTAAAAATTAAGAACGTTAGCTAAGGAATGAGCTGGAAGGCTAGCTCTGTCATTTCCAGAAATGTTAAATTCAAGCTGCACACAAGAAAAGATCACACCGGTGAACTTTAAACGTGGGGCACAAACCTGACAAAACAGGAAAAATATATAGGTCACATCTCAACAAAATACCACAACCATTTTTTTCACAGGCAACAGGAATCATTTAAAATCATCTGTTAATTTAGATATTAAAAGTGTTTCTCAAGGAAAAAAGTAGGTAAGGTGAAAGATTAAATATACAGAAGGAGATTTGTGTATTATTTTGTTAATAATATATAAATTACTATATCACGTTATTTATGTATTTCACTGAGGATAAGCCTACTTTAGAAGAGCTCACCATATCTACAACTCACCATATAGGTTTACTCACTATATCTACTACTGTAAATATGATTGGATGTTTAACAAACACCAAGGACCACCAAGCAAGAGAATGGAAGCCTAAGAGCTTTTCTTAATCTACCACCAACCACCATCTACCGTAAGGGCTGCTTATTCTGATGCAGCATTAGGACCTAAACTGTTTTAATGAACACCAGGTGAAGAAAATTCACCTGGCTGGCCCCACTAATGAAGCTCCAAGAAAACTCAAAACAAAAAATTCCTTCAGGTGCCTTCAACATAGGGAACTTTCCCCCATACTTCAAATTACTAATATAGTTAACATTTTTAAGGTGAGAGAACTGGAAAAGGTCAGGAGGAATATACATATACGACCAGCACAGACGAAACCACACGGCCCAAGGACAGAGATGGGGAAGTATGGGTTATTACTGAGCAGTTCTTTTTCGGTTGGAAAATATAAGTAGTAAGAATACCTGCAGAAACTGAGAATAAATTTGTGTTGTTTTAAGCAGCTTTCAGAAAGAACAGCCCTGACTGGTGTAGCTCAGTTTGCTGGGTATCCTCCTGCAAAGTGAGGGGTCACCGGTTGGATTTCCCATCAGGGCACATGTCTGGGTTGCTGGTTCAGTCCCCGGTCTGGGCACGTGCGAGAGGCAGACAATTGACGTCTCTCTCTCTGTCTCTTTCTCTCTCTCTTTCTCCCTCCCTTCCCTCTCTCTAAAAATAAGTAAAATCTTTTAAAAAATAAAAGGAGAATAAAGACAGAAGTGCAGATTGGGGTCATACTATACAAGGACTTACCTATAAGACATTTGGTATAAAACACTGGTATAAATGTTGAGAGGATTTCAGTGAGGCCTAAAGCTTAAAAACATTTATTTCTAAGCCTAAATTCAACTATACAAGGGGTGGTGGGAGAGTATAGTTTTGTTACTAGAAGAGAAAGGAATCAGGTGAGCATGCTGAGCTTGGGTCTACCCAGTGAGTTCACTTTTAACAGTGGCAAAGATACTGTACTTCAGTGTCCCCAGAGATATGAATAACGCCTACCTTTATCTTAATTATAACCTGCCCATAGAAAGCACTCTGAATCAGCACCTTCATTCCAAGGCAATCTGATGTTCAGTCATTATACCCATATTTTTAGTCTGTCATTTATTGAGTGCTTACTGTGTGCCAGATACGCTACTATATAGCCTACAAGGGTTATATTAATAACACCCCAAGAAACGATTTCATAAAACCAAAAACTGTACAGCTAACAAAGAACTTGTACATTTCCAGTTTACAGAAAAGGGAAATGAAGAATAGTTAAGTTTCCATTAAAAGTAAGGGTTAATGCTACACTCACAAAATTGGAATGAAAAGAAATATACAAAGGAGACATATATATCATATATATAAGATATCTTATACGTGTGTATACACTTAATTAAAAGGATCAAACCAACTAAAAATCTTGCCAGGACTGAGAATACTGAAAACAGTAATGACTAACAACAGCTTTGAGTACATATCCTCAAGAGAGTATAAATGCACTATAATAATATCCAAGATACAAGACATAACAGTTTCTTGCAATTTTCCCTAAAAACAGAAAGAACAAAATAGCAGCTGTGAAATCACCCAGACTACTAAAAAAAGCTCAGCATCTCTTAAAAAAAAAAAAAAAAAAAAGCCACACACACGCACACACCCCACTATCTGCTAATCAGCAGTACACGCCAAAAACCGACAAGTCTCCACAGACTAGTCATTTATGGTAGGTTACAGTTAGAGAAACAACAGAATGACAGTCGCTATCATGTGGCCAGAAACCAATCCATCAGCAATTTGTTTCACGTGAGATCACTTTCTCTCTCCAGAGAACGCCCGATGCTGGGGAGAACAAACCAGCTTTGGCAAACCCCGCGCAGGAAGAATAGCCTGCTGATGAATCTTGGAGGGAGAGCCTCCATCCAGGCCCTCCACAGGTATTTAAAAAAAAAAAAAAAAAAAAAAAAGGCAGCCCAGCGAGCAGGAGAAAATACTTCCAAGGCGACAGATGCGCGAACTGAAAAAGGAGGTCACAATGCTGAGAGAATAGATTTAACCGGTTGGTCAAGGGAACCGTGAAGACTAAGGGGGAGCCTGGCTGAGCTCTGCAGGCTGGAGAATGGTTTAAATGATGCGGGTGGCTATGGCGGGAAGGCCTTCACCTCCTCGCAGGGCTCCGGCCCCCCTCGGCTTGCGCCTGACTTCTCCAGGCAGTCGGCTGCCTCGCCACGAAGAAAGCGCTCTGCAGCTGCACCCCACACCCTCGCCACCCGAAACCTGCGATCTCCCCCATTAGGTTTCCTGCCAAGGCTCCTGCCCACAGTGCGGTGATTGACGGACCAGACCGCACCGGTTTCCCCGCGTCAAAAATAAACCCCAAGCCTAACTTCCAAACGCTCCCCCAGATCAGCCCCCGCCTCTCTCCCCTCTGGCTCGCCGCTTTCCGGCTGCAGTCCCTTCGCCTCCGGTTTGCGAGGGCCGGAGAGCCCGTGTCCCCAGCCCGGGGCCTGCGGGGGGCTAGAGACAAAGAGGCTGCAGCAACGCTGCGGACGCCAGGACGCCAGGACCGTCCCCTCGGGGACAGCTCCGTGCCCCGCCCCCGGCCCCCCAGCAACCCGCTCCCAAGCAGCAGCCGTCTAACCTCACCCGTGGCTCCGGGCCCCCGGGTCCTGCGCCCGCCCGCCGCTGCAGCTGTCGGATGAACAATGGCAGGAGGAGGCGCCGGCGTCCAGGGCTCTGGCCCTCTGCGACTCGCGGCCCGCCGGCTGCAGGCGAACCGACTGACTGACTAACCCACCGGCAGAGGGAGGGAGCAAGTGAGCAAGCAGGAGGCTCCGCGGCGCGCCCTCCCGCCTTCCCTCTGCGCTGCTAGGCCGGCCCGGCCCGCAGCCAGCCCGCCCGCCGGCACCCGCCCCTCCCACTCTGGTCGCCACAACATTGTAGTAAATTTCTATTGGACAGCGCCGGAGGGAAGGAGGGGGCCGGGCCCGCGGCCCCTCAGCCCATTGGATGAGGCCAACTGGCTCCTCTGGCGCCCTAACCCCCCTAGGCGGGTAAGGATTGGAGAGCGGAGGAAAAAGAGGGGAAAAGGCTAGGGGGCTGGCCTCGAGTGCGCACGCGCAGGTCGAACCTGCTCTGGCGTCCGGGTGTTCCCAGCCCCTGCAGCACCCACGTGGGTAATGAGGCACGTAGTGCCCAGGACGAAGGTGAGGTCCTTCCACCTAGAGGAGGGCCAGGTAAGAGGCTGAGATTTGAAATTCTCAGGGAAAGCGGAGGTTGCTGCCAGACTACTCCAGCCAACTGTCCCCTAACGCACCTAATGACTTCGTTTAAGTCGCTCAGCTTTTCTGGATCTCAGTTTCCTTTTCTAGAAACCTGACCATCTCTAGATACCATTCTAACCTTGACACTCGATTAGACTTTACCTCTTCTTGCAGATGTATAACGAATGGAAGCCTGAAATGGAGTGTTGTGGCCACACCAACATTTCAGCTGTCTTCTGGGTTGAATGATCTCCTAATTCTGCCCTGGCACCTTCAAAATCACAAAAACCTAGCTGAACTCCGAATTGCTCTGACAATTGCCCTATGTGCCTTTATTTCCTTTCAGAAGTTTCAGAGGTCCCTTGACCTTTTGCATGCCCTGCCAAGTTGGTCCCTGAACAGGCTGGGGCCCCACAGAGCAGAAAGAAGGCTCTGTTTTGAGCATGCTCCCTAAAAGGTAAAACAGGTTCTGCTATTTTCATTTTAGAGAAGAAGAAACCCAAGCAGAGAGGCTTAGACTTGCCAGGGTAAGGAGCCAGGCAATCTGACATCAGAGCCTGTATTGCCAGCTACATTGTCTCTTGGTATCTAATCACAGCCCTCACAGCTCAGTTCAGCCTCTAGAAACAAACTACCTAGATTCAGTTCCCAAACTCTAGCCCTCCCTAATTGTTATGCCTTCTCTATGCCTGTTTTGGACTCCATGAAAGGGGATGATAATAATTCCTACCTCGTAAGAGTTATTGTAGGAATTAAATAAGTTAAAATATGTAAAGGTCTTTGAATAGTGCCTAGGTCATAGTAAGAGCTTCATATGTGTTATTATCACTACTATTTGGAGACAAAAATGAGGACTGAGAGGTGTGGAGCTGGCTAACATAATAATAATACACTTGTTAAGCACTCAATTGTTGTCAGCACTAAACTGAGCACATTGTATGAATTATCTGTTTGAAACATCCTGAGAACCCCTAGAGGACCACCTGATTTCCCTAGCTAAAAGTGCCTCCACTCACACTCCCTTGCCCTGCTCTTATTTTGCTTTATAGCACTTCCTTCTTCCACCTGACTCTACTATATGTGTATTATTTATTTGTTGTCTCTCAATAGGTTGCTGCAGTATAGACCCATTAGAATGCAAGCTCCAAGAGGGCAGGGACTTTGTCCTTCTTCATCTCATGAACAAGTTATTTTATGTATAAGGAAGTGAAGGTTTATAAGGTCAGATGATTTGGCCAAAGTCATTCTGTATCCTAGGGGTTAAGCCCCTCTTCTTAAATACTCTGGTACCCTGTCTCAGGTCCTCCAGTTCAGCCATGTTTTTGTTTGAGGGAGTTCTAGCCCTACCACCTCTGTGCCTCAGAGGCCTCCTACGCCACCAAATTCAGATTTATAAAAACCAATATTCTCTACACCATGAAGTGCTAGACAATGACACATCATATTAAA
Source organism: Anoura caudifer (assembly GCA_004027475.1). Taxonomy (NCBI): domain Eukaryota; kingdom Metazoa; phylum Chordata; class Mammalia; order Chiroptera; family Phyllostomidae; genus Anoura; species Anoura caudifer. The sequence continues at coordinate 132,068 of PVKU01001466.1, forward strand.
GAGGCTTGGTTGGACACATGGAGTGTATAGTATTTAACAAACATCACCCTGGGAAAAAAGTAGGAGGTCTCAGGCTAGCAGGAAATGGCCAGTATAGGCAGGTGTATACCACTCTTAAATTCAGAGTGCCATACAACACCACACCAAGAACTGTTAGCACAGGCTTTAGAATCTAAAGGACTTAAATTCTAGTTCTGGATTTTAATTCTTAGCCTGAAAATGAAAGAGCTTTGTAAACTGTGAAGTACCATCCACACAAGGGGGATTTTTTTGTTATTAATTAGGCGCACACCATCACCTGTTAAGTTAAATGCTCAGTCCCTAAGTATAGCTGGACCCAATGCATAATTGCTGGGGATGGTGGGTGAGTAGTGCCCAATCTGAAGGCAGAGAAACTACCCTTACTCATATGCCCATCTGTCCTCTCAAAAAGAGGCCTCTGCAAACCAGACATTGAGTCCCAGCTCATCCTGCAGAGGCTGCCACTGGGTACCAAGGTTAAAGATCTCAAGCACCATCTCTGAAGCTAATCACCTAAACAGAAACTCAGTTCCCTGCCCTTCCTGCTCCATGCTCACATCTGGGTGGCGACTGTGCCATGCTCCAAGCCCCAGGATGGGATCTCTAGGGGCCATCTCTATCCCGCCTGCCAGCTGAGCCTGTCACTATCTCCCCCACCACCCCTCCTGTTCCTTTCTAGGGAATAGAGGCCCTGCTAGCTGCCTGTCAGCCCCTGGAGCAGTCAAGGCCACTAAGCAAAAAAAAAAAAAGAAGAAAAAAAAAAGAAAAAAAGATGGCATGAAAGGGTCCTAATCCTCCCCCAATGCAAACTGAGCTCCAGCAAAGCAAACACCAGCTGCATGGAAGAGGGTGAAATTAGATGGTGAAATTAGGTGGTGACCAGAGGAGGGAGCCTGGGAGGGTAGATGGGACCTCCAATGACCTGGAAGAGATGAGACTGAAAGAAAGTGGGGGTAGAGTGGGGGCACAGTTGGAGTCTGAGCCATTCCCAAATCTGGGACGTAGGCGGATTAGGGACACAGCTGGCCTGACAGCCCAATGATAGGCTGATGGAAAATATTTGTCTGTCGGGAGGGATGGCAAGAGATGAAGAGGGCTTTGAAAAGCTGGGCCCACCAGCAAAGTGCTCCGAACAGCCACTGTTGAGTAAAAACCAACCCTGGCACCGAAAGTGCGTGAAGAGTAGAGCTTTCTATCCTGCCCACCGTCGTGAAATTGCAGTCATTTTAGACCTTTTAAACACAAGTGATAAATCAAACAAGCTGTAACAAGGCGGGAAAATTACTGTTCATGCAGTGGTATGCCTTTCTAGGGGATTATTTTTAGTAGTAGGACTTGAATTGTTCATAGAAAGTATATAGTTAAATTAAAAGAAAAAATTGCCATCACCATAAAGCCATCAGTCACAAATAACCATCGATATTTTGGTGGGAGACTTCCCTTCAAGTACGTTTTCTTGAAGATACTTTTTCTTTATAAATACATAGATAAAATTATCATATGAAATGGCTGATTTTAGAGGTTAAAAATGATCAAATATCAGAAAATTGCATATGGTTCAACCTAATGCTTTTTAAATTTTAGATCATATTTTTTTGGAACCAACTTTTTTCACTTAACCATATATTATGACATTTACATCACCATATTTAACAGAGCCCTGTTATAGTATTATAATAATAAGTGTATATTCCATAATTCAGTTAAACCTAAATGTTGGACATTTAGGTTATTTCCCATTTTTTGCTCTTATATGATACCTGACAAACATCCTTTTATCAAAATCATACCCATGATTATTTTTCAAGGATGTATTGATGGCAGTATGCTTCTCCTGTTCTTTTCGAGCGCCGTGAAACAATTTGTGTAATTGAACACATAAAACCATAAAACAAATCTCAAAAACATGAAAGAATTAGACTATGACCGCATACAAGGCCGCCTGTTGTGGCCGAGATGAAGGCGAAAGAATTCACACGCAATGGGAAGACTATCTGAAAACACGGCCTGTTTTGGCCTCTTTGACACGATGCATTTTGCTTACGAAGTTACATTAAGATCTGTCATGAAGAGTTTTCTATGCACAATAAAAGCAAAAAACTAAATGTAAGTAAAACAAATATATTAGAATTGACACCTGATGTCCTTTCTGCTGCGGAGACACTCCAAAAACCACAGGGCAGAGGGAAGGAAGCTGGCACTGCGGAAGGCGACCTGTGCATAGGTCCTACGTTATTCCTTCAGGCCTCTAGATTCACAAAATGTTAGGACTGGATAGGACCTTGGAGATCATCAAGACCAAGCGCCAACTTTTAAACAGTTTGAGAAATGGGTCCAGAAACTAGAAGGGACTTGCCCAAGGTCACACAGGATAGGGGTAGCAAGCCTAAACTTGAACCCAAGTCTTCCAAGCTCTACTACAGGGTTCTGCTCACTGCCCTCTTCTAAGTTCAGTTACATTTCCCTTCCAAAGCTGGAGGCGAGGCCAAGTTCTACAGCCACAAACCCTAGGAATGTCTGAGCTGGAAGGGACTTCAGAGGTAACTGATTATTAAAAATAATGACAACTCCATTTATTAGGTGTTTACTATGTGTCTGGCACATACTAAATACTTCATATGCATTACTGCATTCACCTTATATTGGGTTGGCCAAAAAGTCCGTATAATTTTTTCTGTAAAATAAAAGACACATTTTTCACTTTCAGCAATAACTTTATTGATTTGGATATTTTCAGTATGCCGGCTATCTCCCGCTATTGGATTCTAGTGGGTAGAGGCCAAGGATGCTGCTAAACATCTTCCAATGCATAAGGCAGCCCCGCAGCAAATAATTATTTGGCCAAAAGGCCAATAGTACCAAGAAACTTCACAAACCACTTTTGACACATTCGATCAGTCACAGCACCTTCTCTTTTCTTGTGTTTCACAGTTGCATTTTACCTTTCTTGAAATAAAGCACATAATATGCCAAAAATATTGTGTCTCTTCTTCCATTTTCAATATTAAAATGGCTGCACAAAAAATTCACCAATTTTGATAAGTTGTTTTAAATGCACACTGATACGACAGCTATCATGATACAATCTAACAAAACTGTTTGAAATGAAATTAAAGACAACTAACTAAGCACTACCAGAGCCATCTCACGGCAAAAACTATTTGAACTTTTTGGCCAACCCAACAGTACCCCTGCAAGATATTATTAGTTTCAACTACGGTTAAAGAAACTACAGCCTAGAAATGTTAGGTGATTTGCTTAAAAGTCACACAGCTTAAACTAGATCTGTGGGCTGCCACTGCCCTCTGCCCCATACTGCTTTCCTACCACTCTCAGAAGAGCAGTCTGGAAATGAGATGAATGAGCACCATAACATCTGTCCTGGCCTTGGCCAGGCTGCTCAGCTGGTTAGAGCGTCATCCCCATACACCAAGGATGCAGGTTTGATCGTCGGTCAGGGCACATACAACAATCAACCAATGAAAGGCTGATAAGCAGAACAACAAATTGATGTCTCTCTCTCTCTCTCTCTCTCTCTCTCTCTCTCAGTTAAAAAAAAAAAAAAAAAAAATCTATCCCTTGACCCCAAGGAAAATCTGTCATGACTGCTTCTGATTGTAGCCCTGAGACATTCAAGGAGGGACGCGAGCATCTGGCCTCTCATGACCCTCCCACCCCCTTCCCTCACCAGCTGGAATGAGCCTAATGACCCTGATCCAGCAAAGCCTCCAGCTCACTCAAGCTTAACTGACTAATTCTCTCTCCCTAGGGCAGGAACCCGTCTCGGCTAGTGAATTTCCCAAGAAACACAGGGATAGGCTCAGTGCCATCAGCTACTAAAGCCCTTTGTAAAACTGGTCAAGTCGGCCTGGCCCACCCCTGGGAGAGGGCAGAGAAGGAGGAATAGGAAAGAAATGGGCATTAGGCACCCAGAAATGGCCCAGCTTTGACTCGCCCCAAGATCCTCCAAAGCTGCTGTGGCAGGACAGTCCCTGAGCTGCCCGTCTAGCATTTAACTCATCTCAATTTCTTAGCCTTCCAGAGACCGGGGGGCTTCAGTGGGGAAGAAAGAGACAAATGACTGCAAACAACTTCCAGTCTTAGCTCTGCCAAAAGTTCACCGTGTGACCCTGGGCAGGTCACTTACCCTCTGTCTTAGATCAGGCCACCACAACAAAACACCGCAGACTGAGTGGCTTAAGCAACAGAAATTTACTTTCTCATAGTTCTGAAGGCTGGAAGTCCAAGATCAGGATGCCAGCCTGGTTGGGTTCTGATGAAGGCTCTCTTCCTGGCTTGTAGGTGGCTGCCTTCTCTCTGTGTCCTTACGTGGCAGAGAGAGGGAGCTCTCTGGTGTTGCTTCTTATAAGGGGACTAATCCCATCACCAAGGCTGCTCCCTTATGTCCTCATCTAATCCTAATTACCCCTAAAAGGTAATTACCCCCAAAAGGTAATTACCTGCATCTCCATGATGGTCATTATAAGAGAACCAGCAAAGGTGTATAGAACACTTACTGTGTACCTAGGTACCTGAACTGCACCCTCCTATTTAGCTCTCACAACAACCTTATGGAGTGGGCACTATTTCAACCCCATTCTATAGCTTTGGGAGCTGAAGTCACAGAGGTGGAGCAGTTTGCTCCATGTTACACATTTAGAAAGGGGTGTCGTTGGGAAGCCAGGTGTGTCTGACTCCGGAAGTCTGCCCTCTGCCAATTACACTACCCTGCCTCTCTTTCTCAATGAAGCCAAGGAGGTGTCTTTACTTCTATTTGACAGATGAAAAAGCTGAGACCCAGAAAGAGGTAGTGGTCTGTGGGCCTAAGGTGACCCAACAACTCAGCAGCTAAGCAGGGATTTGAACCAGGCTCCTCAGTCTTACACCCAGGGTTATTTCCCCAACCCCTACTACCTGAATCCTGAGCATCAGAAAATGTCCCTCTCCACTGGACACTGGGAAACTCTACACCTAACACCCCCAGGGGTATAGGGAGCCCCCTCTATTTAGGAGTGTTGGGGAGAAACTTGGCAGAATACTGCCTGGGGAAGAGAGCAGTGGAGCTGGTTATTCAAGTGTCCCTAGCTGGGGGTACCTCCATCTGGGTCTCCCTCAGCCGGGGACCCTGGGAAGGGGGCAGTTACAGAGGAAGCTGCTCTGGGCCTGGGCCTCAGTGGCTGGTGCAGCTCTCTGCTGCGATTTCTGCTTTCTCGGGGAAAACAAAAGCTGGATCCTCCGAACCTAAGTGCTAATTACCAATAATGACATAATAACCATTGTGGGCCCAACAGCCAAACAGCCTCAACTAGAAATACTGCATAGCTGGGGCTCAGGAACAAAGCTGAGCACTCCAACTGAAACTGATGCCCTGGCAGGAGATGTCAGGAGCAAAAGGGCTTCAGGGTTGACCCAGCCATGTCCTATCTGACAGATGGAGAGGATGATGACCACTCGTGCAGTTACTTATTGAGAATCTACTATGTGCTTAGCACAGTGCTAGACCCAGAGAGGAAAGGCTTTATTTATTTATTAATCCATTCCACAAATATTTACTGAGCGTCTGCTACGAACCACGCACTGTTCCAGGTATAGGGAATATAACACTGAACAAGACAGGCAAAAGTCACTGTTATCACTGAGCTTACATTCCAGTCGGGGGAGGCAAACAATAAACAAATATTCAATAAAATATAGCACATCGGACAGCGATAGTGCTGTGGGGGGAAATAAGCCAGGACGGAGGACAGGGAGTGTTAGTGTTGCAGCAGGAAAGGGTGTTGCAATATTAAACAGGCTAGTCAGGAAGGGCTTTACTGAGAAGAGGACAAAAACAAAAAAAAAAATAAGAAGATGAGAGAACAGCAGTATTTGGAGGTAGAGTCTTTCAGGCCTAAGGATCAGCAAGTGCAAAGGTCCTGGGGCAGAAGTGTGCCTGGTGCACTTGAGGACTTCCCTGACATCATACCTCCAGTCATTAACAGAACTGGGAGAGGAAAGGAATCAGACAGACTGATCACCCACTGTGCACCTGAACTCTCTCAAGCCTTAGGACAATTCTGGAGGTAAGGATTATGCTCACTATTCCACCATTTTACAGTGGAGGGAGTGAAACCCAAAGAAAAAAGTAGCTGGTCCCACATCAAACAGCTAGAATAGGCAGGCCTATTTGACTCCAGCTTCCTCCAGCCTCCCTGCTCCTCTTCTCTGTGTCCTGTCTATCCAAATCCAAAATATTTGTTGAGTGAATGAACGGTAAGGAATAAATTCTCCATGTGTCTCAAGCCCTACCCTCTCGACAAACTGTTTTCTGACTGGCCTTGACTGATTTCTTCTTCTTGTCTTTACTCAATCATGAGTAACAACAATAATTCCGATGTGCCAGCTATAGACTGAGAACTTTCCCCAACTTGTCTAGTTTAGCCCTTAAGTAATCCTATGAGAAGGTGCTAATATTTCTTCCCATTTTATAAGTGAAAAAAAAAAAAAAAGCTCACTGAGGTAAAACAACTTGCCAGAGGTTCCCCAGCCGGCAAGTGGTGGGGCTGGGATTTAAATGAGATCTGTCGGCTCCCAAATCCCTTTTTTTTATCCTATAATATTAGTAGAAACCTTGACATCAATCCATCCCTTTCCTTTTATAGATCAGAAAACAAATGCAGTGGCATTTGATCAGAGAAGGCTGCAGAAGGGAAACTGTCCTCATGTGGCTTCTGGAAGAGAGATTGTACAGGCGTGGAGCCAGGAGGACAGAGATCATCTGGGGGCAGGGGCCAAAATCAGGCCGAGGGTGAGGCCAGAGTGTTCCAGCCAACCAGGAGAGGGGGAATTTGGGGTAGGGGTGGGGGGAGATGCTGCGCCTCTGGTTTTCAAAACCGGTTTATTGGGTGTTATTTGTTCAACAAAAGACTATCAAAACTCCAAGTCTCTAGACTGGAAAGACGTAGGGCAGAGATTCTTAGAGGCAGCAATTACAATAGCAATAACACTAGCTACCTACGGTTGAGGACTCACGGAGCTGAGCACCGGACTGTGCTTTACCTGCATTTGCCAGTCCTCACAGTAAAATCAGCCCCTTCTACAGCAGAGAAAACTGAGGCTCAGAGAAATACAGTGACCGCCCAGGTCAGTCATTGTATCACACCCATTCACGGGATGGTGCAGAAAAGAGTCCAGAGACCTCGGTTCCTGCCTTGTGACTTTGTACCATTAGCCACCTGCTCTGATCTGAGGTTCTAGGTCTGTCCCAAAAAGGACTTGGTGGCCAGCCTCTGCTGTAGAATCCAGGAGGCTCAGGGATCCAGGTGTGCCCAGACTATGGGGTCTCCCACGGATACAGGACATCACACTTGCTCTTCTCCCAACCACACAGGAAAAAGGACCTGATTACCAGCTTCCAGGGGAAAAAAATAAAACTACATTTTTTCCAAAGTATTTGTCCCTTTTTCAAGACTGCTGCTGGCTTTGGCCTCTAGCCAGGGAGAAGCTTCTAGGGTGGGGAGTTGGGAGGAGCCCAGGCCTCAAGACTGAGTGTCCTTGGGCCTGAAGCCAAGGGGAGCAAGGGGCAGGAGAGAGCAGCTGGCCGTGGGCCAGGTCCCCTCTGGAGATTTGGGCTTGTTTCTTAATCCCTTCCTTCCTTTGTGGGCTAGATCAGGCTGCCAAAAGAGGCAGGGGAAGCAGTGGGTGGGACCAAGGAGACAGAACCGTTCAAATCCTGATGAAATAAATAATCCTTTTTACGGGTGTCCATTCTGTGTGCAGGGCCCCTCGTGGGGATTACCTTATTGAAGCCTCCACCCCTCCCTGTGAGGAAGGCCTGCTGTCCCCATTTCACTGAGGTGGAAACTAAGGTTCAAAGGGGAATGCAGGCCACACTGCTTCTAAGTGGCAGCTGGTGGGGAGCCCAAGTGTTGACTCCTGAGAGAGGCAGCCACTGGGTTTGACTTGGATCAGGATGAGAAAGGAACACGGAGAGGAGGCAGGCAAGGAGCAGGGTGGGAAGGGCCCTGGCAGTCTCAGTGAGAACAGGCAGCTGTGAGGATGCAGCGGGGAGAGGGTAGCAAGTGATGGTCTGCAAAGTGACTGACTGTCTGCAAAGCCTGCTTGGTCAGGCCCTGCTTCCCCGTCCAGCCTCACTCCCTCCACCACCTACCTTTCCCTTCATGCTCTCGCCACACCAAACTGCAGAACTCAGGTCCCTAAGCACATTAAGTGGGTTCAAGCCTTCACACATGCTGTTCCCTATGCCTAGAAATTTGTTCCCTCCACCACCCACCTAGAGCGCTTATTCATCCCTCAAATTCCAGGTTAGATAGATATCTCTTCACCTGATGCCTAGAAAGAGTTAACTACACGCTGAGCTGGCCTTGCTCGGAAGTGTTTCATGCTGACCTGACTGAGAAGGAAGAACCCTGTCTGAGTCATCTTTGTGCCCCCAAAACATAGTATGCAGTCAGTGTTCAATAACTTATTGTTGTCTCTAATTAGAGTTTATCACTGAATCTTTCAGGCAGGCAAAGCAGGCTTTCTTGTATTTGCTCTCAAGGCGAGGAAAAGGAAGGCAAGAGAGAGAGTGACTTCAGAGGTCACACAGACATTCGGTGACAGTGGTAGCACTAGAAGCCCGGGCTTCTCTGTACCACACAGCCCCTGCGTGACCCCTTCCCCAAAGAGCTGTCCTTGCTGCCAGACCTGCCACCATCACCACAAGGCACCCCCCCAAGGCAGGAGTCAGGGGTGTGAGCCCTAGTGACCAGGGGCCTTGCCCAGTGTCCAGCTCAGACATAGGTGCTCCTGGGGGAACTGAGGCAGAAGGTGGCAAGGAGAGACAGGTGGCTTCCCCTGCCCCTACCCAGCTCTGGTTCGTCCTCCCAGCATGTCCCTCGGCCAGAGACCCCAGCAGGCCCAACATCCTCCAGACCCCGAGATCTCACTCGCCTCCTTCCTCACCTACCTGCCCACTGCAGACCATTATCACATCCCACCAGCTCTGCCTCCTAAACAGACCTCACCTGCGCCTCACCACTCCCCACCCCATAGCACAATCCTTGCCCCATATCTCAGCATCTCCCACCTGGAGATTTGCCCCCATCCCTCCCCTCCTGTTCATCCTCCACCTCAAGTGATCTTCCCAAAATACAAGCCTGCGTACGTCATTCCCCTGCTCACTATCCAATGCCTCCCGATTGCCTCCGGGTCAAGTCCCCCAATGCTCCTGAGCCTGGCGCTCCAGCCCCATCTCCCCCGAGTGCAGGTCACAGCTCCACAGGTCAGCAAGGCAGTTCCTGCAACGAGGAGCGCGCCTCTGCTGGGCTTTGCCTGCGAAGGTGGCCACAGTTCACGCTTCAGTGCGTTGGTCAAGGCGGAGTTGGCGGTTTCTGTGCCTTTCTCCCCAAAACTAGACTCTGAGCTCCCTGGGAGGTAGGGAGCAGAGACAACACAGATTCATCTCTGTGTCCCAAGCCCTGTGACAGAGTGGGTATTACTGAAAGCAGATGATACGGTCAAAGCAGGTGGCTAGGTGACCAGATGACCTTTCAAGAGGTCTCCTCCCTCCCTTCACCTCACAGGTGCCTTTCAGAACCTGTCAGACTAGGTTGCTCCCTGCCTGTCTCCAGCAGACGTCTCCACTGTCCCAAAAGGGACATCTTTATAATCCCAAAATTATACCTATAATAATAACACTAATTACTATCATTGATTACTCACCATGTGCCTCATACACATTATTAATCCTCAGAAGAACACTCCGGGAATTAGAAGATAGGTAGGTTTTTTTATTATCCCCATTTTACAGGGAAGGAATCTAAGGCTCCAAGAGGCTCAACATCTTGCCCAAGGTCACAAAATAAGTAAGCAATAGATACAGAATTCAAAGCCAGGTCGGTCTGACTCAGCCACTGTGGTGCCTGGCTTTCTCCTGCTTTCAGGCATCTTTTCTCTTCAAAATTCTCAGAGCAGCAGGCCTGGGAGGAGGTACTGTGTGTGCGTGTGTGTGTGCATGTGTGTGAGAATGTATTCACTCAGCAAACATTTCAGCAGTCCCCGCTGGCCCTGTGCTGGGCGTTGGAGATGAACAGAGATGACTCAAACGCAGTCTCTGTCTCCTTGAGGGGGACAGGACAGTCTCAGACTAAGAATCTGGGCCTTGGGGTGAGCAGACTTAAGACTGAGCCCCAGCTCCACCCCCATATAACTATGTGACTCTGGGTAACTCACTTGGTTTACTCAGCACCAGTTCCCTCCTCCGTAAAGTGGGGGTCATAATGCCTAAGTCCCTGGGAGGACTAGATGAGATAATGTATCTAAAATAGCATAAGTAACCAGCCCAGCATATAAGACATATCCAATAAGTGGCAATAATACATATGATGACTAGAGATTCCCTGGATCCCTAGGCTGTGATGGGATTAATTCTCCAGGGCCCTCTCTGGAGCCTCCTCAGCCAGACCCAAAGAGTAATAGCAGTGTTAATGCCTAATCCACCCAGTTTCTCATTAAATAATTCTTCAAGGAAAGTGTCCCTTATTAAGCCTATTTTGTAGGTGAGACAATGGAGGCCCAGAGAGGGTGGGTTACTGAATCAAGTCACACAGCAAAAGAATGGACACGCTGGGACTTCCGCTGAGCTATGTGTACACTAGGCAGAGCCCAGCCCTATCCCAGGGCCCTGACCAGGCTGCTGGGGAGTGTGGGGCTCCTGCCTCCTAGATTCTAGCCCCAGCTAGGTGAGAACTTAAAAGGAAGAGAAAGGAGCCAAAAAGAGGGGCACTTTACTCGGTTCCCTCCCAAAATGAGCCCAGGGCTGGGAGGAAACCACCAATGACCACACAGGCCCCGAGCTGGCCACTTCTCCTTGGCTCCTTCCCATGCCCGGTAGGGGAAGTGCTGCAATATGCGCATCACAGATGAGGTCTCCCAGACTCAGGGAAGTTAAAGATTTGTCCAAGGTCACAGAGTGAGGGAAGTGGAAGCACTGGGAGGCAGAGCCTCTCTTCACCCCTCCCATCTTCAGCCCCAGATCTCCCCAGCCCTCCCTCCCTCTGAGGAAACCTAGAGGCTCTGCCACTCCCCGCCCCCCACCCCAAGCAGAGGCCCTGAGAGGCCTACGCCCCTCGCTGCTGACGTGGTACTCAGCCCCACACTCATTCAGAGGACCCAGAGCTCACTTCACAGAGCTCTGCCCCTCAGCCCCAGGAACACAGTCTACTGAGCAACGAGGAAACCCACATTCACGAGCCCTTAGGATGCTGGGCACTTTATATCTATTAGCCTTTTAATCCAATACAAAGAACGCTGATGGGCATGGTGACACTGAATGAATAAACAGGTTCATTCAGAACCATTCATTGAGCACCTACCACCTGCCACTATATCCTCAGTGCTGGGGGTACAGCAGTGAACAGATGAACAAAAATCCCTGCCCTCACGGGCATTACATGAAGAAAAGAACAAACATACCTGTGTTGGGTAGAAGCTAATATTCCCATTTTACAGATGAGAAACTGAGATGCAAAGATGCACCCAGCTACAAGGATTTTATTCCAGACCAGCCTGGCCCCGAAGACCCTTGCATTGTATCATGGGACCCCAAAATCACAGCAGTGGGTTGAGCATCAGGAATGAAGTCAGCGGGTTGTGGTTGGATCCCAACGTCACAGATCACTCTCTCAATTCTTCCACCCCCACCCCTGGGCCTCCCTTCACTCCTCCTAGTGGCCCCCGAGCCACAGGACATGCATTAGAATCGAGCCCACAGGGCAGTCATTTAGCCAACCCAGTACTCACCCAGAAGAAGCCATCGGGGTCGTGCAGCCAATCAGGAGAAGCCGTGGAGCCATCGCCGCCGCAGTGGCACATGGAAGCAAAGGACAGCAGTGAGACACAAGTACCACCAACAGACAGACTCTTTAGGGCCCCCTCTTCGGCCTGGGCCAGGGGTGAAAATCTGCCCTCCCTCCGCCTCTGCTGGGGCTCTGCTGGGGCAGATAGCCCCTTAGTCAGCAATCTGATCACGTGATAATCCACCCTGAGCTCATCAGGACTCCTGGGGCACAGCCCACTGGAGGCAGCAGGATCCCTATGGACAAATACTAACTGAGTACCTACTGTGTGCCAGGTGTTGGGGCTCAGCACAAAGAAAACAGACATGATCCCTGCCCTCAGGGAGCCCACAGGGCAGTGAGGATGCACTCATATAGTATTAACTGAATTACAGCTGCGCTGAATGCTCCAAGGAGGAAACCTAAGGGTTTGGGTTCAAACCCTGGCCCTACCAGTCACTAGCTCTGTGACACTGGACCTATTTCTTAACTCTTCTGTGACTCAATTATTTGTCTGTACAATGAGGACAGCATTAGTACCAATCTCCAGGGGTGTTGTGAGGGTTAAATGAGTGAATATATGAGGGGGGACCTCCCAAAAAACAGAATTCATTTATTTAAAAAGTGTGTATTTATTCTCACATGTTTAAACTTCAGTCACCTTCAAAGCACTCTCCATTTGATGCAATATACCTATCGAGACTTTTTTCCTCTGCTCAAAACAGTTTTGACTCATCAGTTTGGATGCCTTTTATTGCTTCTGCTGTTTTTTTGTTTCACCTCTTCTACATCAGTTTCCCTTCGAGGACTTTTTTCATCCTGGGAAACAAAAAAAAGCTGCTGGGGGTGAGATTGGGTGATAGGGGAGGTGGAGCATGGGGGCCATGCCGTTTTGGTCAAAAACTGCTGAACACTCAGCACAGTGTGGGCTGGTGCACTCCTAAATCAGCCATCATAAAATGGGCAAACGCATTGAAAGAGTCTTAAAAAAAAAATGTCACTGAAGCGGAATGCAGCCTCGCACTACAACACCAGCTGGTGCACTATGATACAGATGTACACTCACCTAGTGGCGAAAGCCTGTACTACAAGGGGCCCAGCCTCCAGAAGATAATTCCAGGAGTAGGGGGTTGGGACCCTCTCATAGATAAAACATTTTGCACGATGCCTGGCACACAGTGAACTGTCCATTCGTGTTGGCTACTATTACCCCAGGGAGCTGTAGGCATGGGTTTTAGAGGGACCTAGAATGGGTCAGGCCACCACCTGCCTGACAAGGCAGGGGTTAAAGGAGACAATGAGAGGCGAAGCTCGGAGCCCAGTGCGTGCTGCATGGTAACTATTCAATAAATGATGGCGGAATTCTCACAGCTGTTCTCCACACTTCACCAGCATAAAGCATCTCAGCAGAGGCGCTGTCAGAAGTGCCCTCTCCCCTCAAACACACATCCAGAACTGCAGCTTTGTACTGAAAAATACCCTGCACCCACATTCTCACCTGGTTCTACAAATGCCTGATCTCCTCTGACCTTCACAATAACCCAGGAAGTGGACAAAGGGGAAATTATGATTATTCCCATTTTACAGATGATGACAGTGGAAGGGACTCACTCCTCTGTGTATTTCTGGCCTAGTTACGTGGTCGAGCCAGGATGCCAACTGGCATCTGCCTGGATTTTGTTCTGCAGGTCCTCCCTTGCTCCTTTCCCTGCAGTCTCTGCAACACTAGCTGCACAGCCCCAGACAAGCCTTGGAACCTCTCCAACCTCAGACCCAGCTGTTCTGAGCTGTTCCCAACCCAAACTCTTCCTCCACAGGTTCACGCACTGCTACCCCAACCCCACCTCTAACCTTTTACCCCATCGTTGACTTCAGTCATTAACCCATGAACCAAAAAATGTCTGCACTCAACTACTAAAATTCAGGTTTTACAGATGAAGATACTGAAGTCCCAAGTTGGCCACATAACCAAGGTTGCCTTTCAGTGCCCAGCTCTTGCACCTGAGAAGTAGTCGAGTGCAGCTGGCTGTCTGGGGAAACTTCCGTTGGGGCTCTGATCTACAGGATGCTCCTTCTGCTCCTTCCCCCATAACAGGCACAATTGGGCATTGGCACAGCTTGTGCCCCAGCTCCCCACCTGAATATACCAGAGCTCCAAGCTTACCTGGCAGGGGTCAGGCAGGTTCCAGAAGTTAAGGGGTAGGCAATATGGACACAGGTAAGGGTGAGTACCTGTACAGTAGAGGCTCCCCCTTTTAGTGAGTCTGGGCTTTGAAATCAGACAGACCTAGGTTCAAATCCCAGCCCAGCCACTTCCTAGCTGCGTGACTTTGGTCAAATTGACTCACCTCCCTGAATGCCTGTGAAATAAAGATAATTCCTATTCCCTCATGAGGTTGTAAGGATGACATTAGTTAATGCTGCATATTAAGGCTCAGCACAGAGTTCCAGGTATGGTAAGTATGGCTTGCATTATGCTTAGAGAATATAGGCCAAGAAAAGGACTTCGGGGCACACCACACTCAACCTTGCCCTTGCCCTTGCCCCATACTGTCCACTGTCCCTTATGTGGGTGAGGTAGGGGGTAGACTAAGTCCCAAAACAGGCACTGGAAACTACAGCAATGAGTGCTGGAAGGTTGTTAGACTCCAGGTTCATCTCCCCCTCTCATTTCCCAGAAAGAGAAACTAAAACCCAGGGAGAAAAGTAATTGGTCCACAGACTATAAGGGAGTAAAACCCTGCCTCCTTTCGTAAACATCCTAATCTTAGGACCTGGGAAAACTCTGAATGCCCCCCACCCCAGGGACTATCATAAAGATTAACTCTCTGTTAGCCCCTAGCAAATTTCAGCCCACCATAACCTCTACGGTAAGCCTTCCACAGGTATCCTGTTCAGCTCTGTGGCTAGCAAACCTGTATATGGCACACAGTAGGTACTCAAGAAAGGCTTAGGGTACAACCCTATGAAGTTCTCTCTGGTTCCATGGCTTTGCTCAGGCTCTCCCTCCAGGGGTTTCTCCATGTTATCTCTCTTTAGTCACTCCCACCCTGGCCTCTGTCTCACCCCACAGCCCAGGTCCCATAAACTGGGCCCAACCCCAGCCAGCAGAGATCTGGGCCTCCAGAGGCCTGTACAATGTCAGCACCTTCCAAGCCAGACTGGGATGTTCCTGCTCAGCACAGCGAGCCGGGCTCCTGGCCAGGATCCACTCTGCAGAGGGGGTGCTGGCCCTGCCCTGGCAGAGGCCCCACCCCCACTGGCCTAGCGGGTGGCGTAGCCTGGGAGCTCTGGGAGCCTTGGAAGCTTCTATCAGCACCCCTGGGGCCTACAGAAGGGAGGCCAGCCTGGTAGGCAGCACAGGGATGGGCCGATCAGCAGACAGACAGGTGTGGGCTTCCTCGCCTGAGTATCACCTACACACCCAGGCGCTCCACCTGCATCCCACATTGCTGAGACCTGGCAGGCCCTACCTGGCTCTGCTATACACAGAGGAAACCTCAGGGCTTCTCCACTCCATTCCCTTCTTAAAACACCTCCACTGGCCTGCTCCCAGACCAGCTACCACTCTGGTCCTGCACACTCATAACCTCATTTGATTCTGCTAATGCCTGTGAAACCCAGATCGACTAAGAAGGAACCTGGGACTCAGAGAGGTGAACTGACTCATGCCACAACATCACACAGCAAGGAAATGGCAGGGCCAAGATTCGAATCCAGTTCTGCTGCATGAAAAACCTACAGGGCACAGGATGTCCCCTACCCTCCCTCTTCTCCACTTCCTACAGTTTCTGGATCCCCTTCTTCCCAAAACTTCTACCTCCTCCGCAATTCCTAGTCAGAATTAACAATTCCCATCTCATGACTGCTATTACGCCTTGTTTACCTGCTATTATGCCTTGTTTACCTGCCCAACAGCAGCAGGGTACAGGAGTTATTTCTGGGGTGTCTGTCTCTGACACACAGAAAGGCTTTGAAGGCAGAGAGTGATCCCAGTAGGTGGTTCTTAGACCTGATAGTCTGCAACTTCTTTCTCCACCTACCCCGCCCCATACAAAAGTCCTCTGGCCTCCTGCTGTTGATCTCCCCATCCCCAGCCTCCTGCCAAGCCCAGGCTCCAGGCCTATAACTGGGGGGTGAAGGTGGGGAGCTCGCTGGATCCTCAGGGGCCCTGTGCCAGTGCTCCAGCCCCACCTACTCCCCTTTGGTAGCTGGGGATCTGACCCAGACCTGACACCAGGCAGTTCTCACAGGGACTCCCAGCTGCCCTGAGCATCAGCCCCAGCCAGGCGCTCCCCAAGCCTCCTTCTTCTAGAGAAAAGGGCCCCAGAAACACAGAAGGGGAACACTGCCTAAAACATTGCCTAAAGTCAGCCACTCCCTGCCAAGTGAAGCTGTGGGCCTAGCAATAGCATCCCCCAAACCTGCCGGGAGAGTTCTCCCCTCCCCTCTTCTGGAGCAAACTTGGGCTGGGGTCTGTCTGGACAACTCCCCGCCTCCAATCTGTCGGAGGGGAGAACTGTTCTACCCCTAAGAAGTGGGGTCTGCCAGAAAGAGTAGGCTAGGACAAGAAAACTCTAGTAGAAAAACAGAGGACAGGGACAGGGAGAAACTGAGGACAGGGCTACATAGAGACCAGAGATGAGAGACACCGGGAATCGAAGAATGAGAGCAAGCAGGGATCTGAGACCGACAGAGAGACTAGCGAGAGACCGGAGACAGAGGGAAGTACCCTAGACCAAGCCTGGAAGGGCGCGTGCAGGGCAGTGCCGGCGCCCCAGCTCGCGGGTCCCGCGATCCGGAAACTCAAAGTCAGTTACGTAAGGACCGGACCCGGGCGCGGGACCCGGGGCTCCGGGCCGGGGTGCCCTGTCCCGGTGGGCGCCTCCCGCACTCCCGTGGGCTCCTGCCCGCGCCACGGAGGATCCAGCAAGAGCATGCGGGGCGGTCAGGGCGGGGTCGGGAGGAGGGGACCTTCGGCTGCACCACTCCGCAGAGGCCGACCGGCGGGAACCAAACCCGGGACCCCCGCCCCAGACAGGCCCGAGACGCGCTGGGACCGTCAGCGGCAGAAGTCCAGCTCCGGACCCGAGCTCCCGGTCCTCCTCTTCTGACGCCAGTGCCCCTCCCCGCATCCTGAACTTCGAAATGCCCAAGACCCTCTGGACCCCTACTTCGGACCTTGGAACCCGAGGCCCCTAGACATCCCCCCCGCGCGCGCACACACACGCTCCTGACCCTTACACTCAGTTCTCTCCGGTACCGGGACGGCCTGGGCCCTTCGGAGTGGGTCCATCTGGTGTCCTCCCGTCCCTCCCGGGGACCCGGGGAAGCTCCGTGGGTGGTCCAGGCTCACCTGTGCCGGACGGGGCGGGGAACTGGCCGGGCCAGGCCGAGCCGGGCCGCGTTCTGGCTGTCCGCCGTTCTCTCCCTTTAAGAGGTTCCTGCCACTTTGCCCGGCTGGGGGCCTCCACCTGCACTGACAGGGCAACTCTGGCTGAGGCCCCGCCCACAACCCGGGAGGCCTTCTGATTGGCGCGAGCAACTGCCAATCGACGGGGCGGTGGAGAGGACTGGGCGGAGGAGTGAGAGCGTAGCAACCGGGAAGGGGCGGGGGCTGCAGGTGCGGCAGAACCCGGACGCCTAGCCCAGGGCAGCCGCATGTAACCTCAGGGGTTCAGAGGAGGGTTGAGCAGGAAGCTACTGGATTGGCTAATATGGTCTCTGACGTCATATGACAAACGTATGATGCAATTTACCATGTGGTGCTGCCCCTAAGGGCAAAAAGGGAGGTAGGAGGGTAGTTGTCACAGGGAACCTAAGTGAGTGACCTTGAAGAGACACCTGGATCACCTGCCCACCATTTCATCCTGTGCTATCTTGAGCAAGTCACTTCTCTGAATCTGAGTTTCCTCAACTATAAACCTTACCATGTCTTCCTGGGATTAGCAATATAGCAAGCATAGCTCCAGCACACAGTAGGAGACTCTCAGTGAATGCAGGTTCTGGTTCGCCTCATTCCCATTTTGCACTCTTCTCAGAGACTTTCCCCTCCGGCTGGTCCATCTCAGTGCTAGAAGGGGCCTGCATAGTCAGGGATCCAAGGCTCCTCGCCTCTACCTCATTTCAGACCTGTGTTCACATAACCTGGATGGCAGGAAACTCACCACCTTCCAGGCTGGCCTCATTCATTTCAAAACTGTCCTAAGACTTCAAAAGCTCTTCCTAAAATTAAGGCCAAATCTGCCCTCGATGATTTCTGCCCACAGAGAACAAACCTAATCCCTCTTCTATGTAGAGGTATCACAGAATCATAGGATATGTCAGGTCAGAGAGCCATGGAGAGCTTACCACTCTTTTGGGTGAATGGGAAAAACTGAGGCCCACTGTGGGCAAGTGATATCCTATGGTTCAGTGGTCTTTCTGTTAGATGGGCTCTGGAATCAGGCTGCCTGGGTCTCAGTCTTCAACGCTGCCACTCACTAACTGTGCATTATTTTGGGCAAGCTACTAACCCTCTGAAAACCAGTTTCCTCCTCTTTAAAATGGGGTTAATAAAAGTATATTCATCAAAAGTTGTTGTGAGAATTAAATGAAATAATCCATGCAAAGTACTGAGAATAGTGCCAGTCTCAGGGTAAGCATCCAAAAAATGGTTAGCATTTATTATGATTACTGATGTTAAGGTTATATCAAGATAATAAATGCATGTACTGCCCCACTCCCACCCTCAAATTTGCTGAAGCCTCCTCTGAGTCAGGTCTTATTTGAGGCCCCAGGACCCTGGTCCCTGCCTTCAGGAAGCTCACAGGGATACAGAGGAGGGTCTGACTGAGCCCCCAGATCTGAGGGATGCTTTCTGATATAAGTGGGTAGGCTCCAACACATCAGAGATTTAGTTCCTTTAACCAGAAATATGGACAGTTGAGACCCTGTCAGTCCCTAGCCCTGTGGACCCTGGGGAAAGCTGACATACACACCCAGGCTCCCGAGCATAGTGACACACCTTCCACCTGTCCACATTTTCACTTGCCCACCAGGTGACATTGCCTTGTGGTTAATTAAGGGCTTGGGATTTGGTAGCAGTTGAGTTTTGGCTCTGCGTTTTACCAGCTTTGTGCCTGTGGGCAAGTCACTTTATCTCTGGGGTAAAAGGACTAATAATAGCCCCAACTCTACATAGAGCGGTTGCGAAAATTAAATGAGAGTTATGCGAAAACACATATGCAAATATCCAGTAGTGGATCTGTTACTATTTTTAATTGCTCCCACAAGTATTCATGCACCCAGGAGAGAATGCCTTGATTTAGCCTCTGTAAACAGGGGTTTCCTCTCCAGCTCCCCCCATTCTAACTCTGGTCTTCAATGGAAGGGGCGGGGCGGGGCGAGGCGAGGAGAATCCCCGCAATGGCCGGGATTACACCGAGGAGCACCGCAGGCCCCGCCCCCTCCCTGATTGGGGTGGGCAAGTGGCTCCGGCTGCGTTGGGCCGAGCTGCCTGTGGGTGACTCAGCAGAGCCAGCGCCTGCCCTGCCTGATAAGGATGTGTGCCTGTGAATGTGTGTGCGTGTTGGGGATGGCCAGGAAGGGCTCTGTCTCTGAGTTTGTGAGTGAGAAGCACATGTAGGAGTGTGTTTGTGATCTTGATGTGTGTGTCTCTCATCTCTGTGTATTTGTGTGTATGGGAGTGCATCTATGTGTGTGAAGGTGTGCCCATGTGTTGGTGAGTTTGCATAGAAGGTGTGACTCTGTTTGTGTCTGTCTCTGTGTGTCATATAAAAAGGTTTCCCCCAACCCTGTTCCAGGCCCTGGGGACGGAGACAGCTCTGCCCCGCCCCAGGAGCCTCTATGTCCAGGCAGCCTGTGTCTCTTGTTGAGGTGCCTTGTGTACTTACTTGTAAGGGTGAACGTGGCCTTGTTGGCCACTGTAGAGGTGGGGGTGGAGGTGCTGCTGCCCTTGCCCCAGGGCCTCTGCCTGTGAAATCTCCACCTCCCACCCCTGCGTATTGGAGGCAATTTGCTACCTGAGATGCTCCCGGTGAAGGGAGACCTCCAGAACAGGCAACTGACATTTAGTGATCACTATTTTACATGCATTTTCTCATTTGATCCCATTGAATCCTTACAGCCAAAAAATAAATAAAAATTCTGAAGAGAGTGAGACTCAGAGCAGAAATGACAGCAGGCTAAGGTCACAGAGCTCTCAAGTAATGGAGGGCATGAAGATGACAGGCAATCTTTCCCCTGAGCTGCAGCCTGTGGGGACCCTGATAAGCTTGGGCGCAGGGAGAGGTACCTGTTTGTGTCTCCCCCTCCTTCTCCTCTGAGTTGCCTGGGCCTTCAGCCAAATCCTTATCCTTCCAGAGCCCAGACACCGCCGCCAGCTTCAACTGGGTGACTTGAGTCTTGAGTTGTGTGATAAAGAGGCCAGGAGAGTGGCTGGGGGTGGCAGGAGGAAGGACCAAAATGGGACCATCTGCTCCTTCAACAAATCTTCATTTAACATAGGATTAAAAACTGACCACTACCCTGCTCAGTCTGAGAGGAGAAGAGTCACACGACCAGGCCACAAGGAATGGTGGAGACTGAGGGGGAAGCTCAGGCCTGAGGCTGGGGGTGTGGCTGGAATCTGTTACTGGTGTGAATCCTGATTTCACCATTTACAGGCATGTGACCTGGCCAGTCATATAATTCTCTCCCCGTTCATCTCCTCATCAGTCAAATGAGGTAATGGCGCTCATCCTGCCTGCCTTTCCTGACTCCAGGACACTAGAAGGGAAAGCCATTTGTAAACTAGAGTTGCTCTCCATGCTTAATGGACATTTCTGTTGTGAGAAGGCCCTGAAGCAACTGTCTACCCAGAGCCCAAAGGGAGGAAGCGATCCCCTGTGAGGGATCCGGGAAGAGCAAGTGCCTAGAGATGGTGACCTTCAGCTAGGCTTCTTTTTAAATATAAAAATGTAATATTTATTCTCAATTTTTATTTAACCCAGATAGACCTTTAAGGATGAATTCACTATATGGAAAAGGAAGAGGGCATTCCAGGCAAAGGAATAGCCTGCACACAGGCCTGGACATGGAACAGTGAGGATGCGGAAGAGCTTCAATGCCAGGTTGAGACCAGGGCATGTGGGGCAGGGAGAGCTACTGACATCTAGGGGTGTCCAGGGAACCTTTGAGGCAGAGACAGCCATGTTCTGGCGCAGGGGTGTGGCAGTCATGGGGGGGTGTGGGAGGTATGGAAGAGGAGAGGGGGAATTGGTGGGCAGTTCCGAGAGGCCCCTCCCCAGAAGGATCTATCTGAAGCCTGGGGCAGATCCGCAGGATAACATTCAGGTGGGCAAGAGGCTGCAGAGTCCCCTTCAAGGGAGAGATGGGTGTTGGCCGGGGTGGAGAAAAAGCTGAGCCAGATGTCCCATTCCGAGGAGGGACCCATGCATGGGCACAGAGGGGGCCCACCAATGAACATTTAAAGGCTCAGAAAGACCCAACTGTCCAGGAGTTCCTCTGGGTTTGCCACAGTGTGGAGAGGCAGCCAGTCCACCAGGAGAACTCCTTCCCAGGGAAAGGGTCATCTCCAGAAGCCCCTGTTGAAACAGCAACACAAGATGTCAATGACTGGCTCACCATATATCTGCCAGTACCACTAACCCATTCCCATCAAGTACCCCTATGTTATGAATGAGTAAAATGAGGCTGCGGGAGGCAAAGTGATTTGCTGGCCACCGCACAGCTAGTAAATGACAAGGCCAGGACTTGAAGGCAGGCAGCACTCCCTATTTCCTGAGAGGGCAGGAGGTAGTGGGAAAGCTAAGATTCTGGCTTTGTGGGGCCTGGAAACCGGGAGGAACAGGCTCCAGGAGAAGGTGTCTGCCGCCACCTTGTGGTCATAGAGCCACTTGGGCAGAGCCGCAGATCCTGGACGTTCTACCCGGAGAAGAGAGGTGCTGCCTTGAGTGGTTGTGTGCAGGCTCGGAGGCAGGGGGCTGTAGTGAAAAGTCAGGCTGACCATGGGACTGTCCCGGACTGAAACTCCAACTCACCGCAGTATGTGAGACCCCAGGCAAGCCTCCTAACCTTGTTCCTCATCTCTTCCCTCCGGACCTCTGAGAGGATTGAAAGAGGTAGTCTTTACTCCTGCAAAGGCCCTTCGGAGCCGTGATGTTCTTGCAACCTTTGCAGTTGGGAAAACCAAGGACCCCATGGTAAATTCCAGGATTGTGGGACTCGAAGCTTATTTGGGGGCCTCTCTAAGAAAAAGAAAGCTAAGAATACAAAATGCCTGTAGCCACTCAAGCTGGGAGGCGTGGAAATCAGAAAGGAAAGAGACAATGGTCTGAACCACCTGATGTGAACGTGTTTTATTTTTACCAATTTCACAGAAATACACGACCTTGTGAACGCAAGGCCAGGGTCCCTCCTAGGGCCTATGCAAGTGCCAGGCTTTGGTTGACACATAAGCCTCATAGTGAGTTCACCAACAGTCTCGGTGGATTCAAGTATGAGGTCCCCCGTGGGAGACTCAGAGCTTCCGAAGCCAGAGCCAGGTCTGGGTTCCAGTCTCCCAACCACCCCAAAGCCTCCCATCCCCCTGCTAAGCATGCCTTTAACTCAGAACTCCCAGAGCTTCCTGCCTAGAACTGAGTCCACACTCACCAACTCACCGCACCTTCTGTGTGGCCACCTCCTAACAGCTGGGTTGCTCCAGCCAAGGCCGCTCAGGGATCCTCTGTTCCCTCCAGTCGAACCCTCCTTTGCCTTCTAGGCTTGGGGGTCCAACCCCATAGAAGCCCCAGGAAGCCTTCTCTGCCTGCCCATGCCTCCCCAGGCAGTGCCAGCGTGCTGCTCGGCACAGAGGCCTTTGGCCGGACAAGGCTGTTGTCTGGGCCCCTGCAGCGCTGTCTGTCTGGCATTGCCTGCTCGTGGTCAGTCCGGAGGGACACATTCGGAGCCCCTCCTCTTGCAGCCAGGCCTGGGGGCTGGGCCGTGGGACAGAGGACTCTGACCTAATCCCTCCCAGCCCTCCTCTAGCTCACAATCTGGTGGTCAGATAAGACATGGACCAGATCTTAAAACTTTTAGGGCCAATAATAACTTAGAGATCAAACTGTTTGAGAAGCCCAGTGTGGGAAACCGAGAGTAGTGGGTGTGCCGGGGTGTGGGAAGGTCCATGTGCTTGGCTTCTCCCTGTCCGACCCTCTGCTTGGCCTCTCCCAGCCCTTCTAAGGAAGTATGAGCTGGAATCACCGTTCAAGTTCAAGACTTTTGCTTTAACAGAGGCCCACAAGGATAAGAGGTGTGACCCAGGTCACAAAACACGTTAGTGGCTGAGGCTGGATTCAAACCTGGGTCTACTTGACTCCAGGTCTGAGGCTCTCTGCTCGACCTAAAGTATGAACGGTTAGGGTGAACCATCCCTTCCCACCCTTGACTCCCAACTCCCTGCTCTCACTCCAGATCCTCCATCCACTCAGCATAGCCAGAATGGCAAAGAGAAGTTCAAAGGGGTCCCAGGGGACCACGAGAGTTGGACAACAAGGAAGGGGCCCTTTTGGAGCCCCCCAACTGAGATGAGGGCAGAGAATGGACTTTCGTCTGCCCCTTCACTGCTGTGCTCAATGTGAGCGTCTATCCTGCCACGTTATTTTCAGTATGTTCAGTTAGTTGAATGAGTGACTTTGAAGTAGCAACTTAGGGTGAGGAACCTTCCTGGGTGGGGAAATCATCCCTCCAGTTTGACCTCATCCGCCTCTGGGTACTGCTCCTGGTCCCCTGGGGGTGGGGATCAGGGCTGGGCTTCCTGTGAGTCCTATTAAGGATTTTCAGTTTTGCTGCATCTCCCCCTCTTTCTCTTCAGAACAACGTCCTGACTATCAGAGGAAGCCATTTGGTGACTCCGGGGAAGTCACTTCCCCTATCTGAGCCTCCACTTCCTCATTTGTTAAAAATACTCCTTTTATGGTGTTTTTAATTATTCAAATGAAATAGTTATTAGGACTTCTCATGCGCTGGGCACTGCATAGGGCACATGGCGTTGAGGAATTAAATGAGATAATAGCAGTAAAGCACAGCACTGCCTGACACAGAAAGGTGGTCAGTGAGTGACAGGTCGCCACCCCCTCCAGCCCACACTCACCGAGTGTCTCCCAGACGAATGCTTCCCTCATTCAAGACCCTCTTTCAGGAACCAGCTCCAGTCCACAGCTTCCAGGGATGAGGAGAGAGTGGGGCCAGGGGAGAAAGGAATAGGAACTAAATAAGGGTGCTGGTGCCAGGAATGGCCAGTAGGTGGTAGAAGCGTCCGCGAAATGAGCCTGTCCTCAGGCAGCATCTCCTAAATTTCTCCCAAAGCCTCCTAAACTTTTGGGTCCTGGACCCAGGCCCCTGGCACCTCCAGCAAATCCCGCACCAAGGCACATACAGACACACAGTGCATATCCTATTTCAGAGGGCTCTGGAATCACCTGTGGACCCCCTAGGGACGCCCCTGGGTAAGGGAGTACATTCAGATGTTAACAGAGTGGGGAACTATCAGTGTTTCCCCCCTACTTGAAAGTTTATTGGGTTTCTCAGATTCTATATTGAACATTCTATAATAACCATAAATGTTACTGAAGAAAACCCCTGCTCCTTCCTGGCAGTCTTTCCTTATCCCTTTAGGTTACAGTGCGGTTCCCATGAGTCTGGCGATGCTGTCGAGGCCCGGCAGCCAGCTGAGAAAGAGCAGGTCTTGCTAAGCATGGGGGAGCAGCTGCGGGGGTGGTCCAACCAGGGCAAAGGGTCAGTACAGAACAATCAGAGAAGGCTTCCTGGAGGCAGAGGAAGCCAAGCTGACCTGGAAGGGTGATGAAGGTGGCACCTGACAGGAGTCTGCCCTGTCTACTCCACATGTCTGAGAACTACCTGCCCTTAGGTGGTCCCCTCCTCCCACCGTGGGAATCTGAGGTTGCAGGAAGACAAGACTGAATTTAGAATCCTAGAATTCGCCACTGGGAATTGGGGCATGAGAGAAGGTCATCTGGATTTTTCAAGCAACTAGCCACTATGGCAGGTGGAGGGCAGAGTGTGTTTCCCCGAGGACAACAGTGCACCCTTGTTACCACGAGAAACTGTCATCTTGGGGGGTCCTCAGGAGAGCCCTGGGAAGTTGGGTACAATCATTGTCAACCAGTTTTACAAAAGAGGAGAGTGATGCCAAAGTGGTCGAGCAGATCTGCTTCTTGCACTCACGTCAACACGCAGGGGCCCTCCGGCACGCTGTGCAAACAGTCTCTGACCTTCAGGGATGTTCTTCCGGCCTCGGTGGGAGCTGGCTCTGGGCGGAGCTGCCAGGCCTCTGCGGAGTCTCCTTGGCACGAGTCCCTCTCTGTGAGCAGCTTCAGACCAAGCAGTCAAGCCACCTCCCCACCCCGGGACTCTGCAGCTCTGCCCAGGCTGCTGCCCACACAATCTGCAGCTGAGCGGGACTGGGATTCCAGGCTGAGCAGCCCATCACCTTGGTGCTCATCCCCTTGACACAGCAGCCCCAGGTGGCGGGGGCGGGGGAGGGGGGCAGCCCTGGGCAAAGGTTCTGGTTCTCTGAAGGAAGGTTGCCCTAGAGAGGGAACAGGAGCTCTGTGCCCTGGTGCCCTCTTAAGGACCTGGTCACATGTTGAGCGGAGGTGGACACCAGACCAGGAAGTTTTCCTTCCAGAGAGTTACTTATTAACCACCAGGACCAACAACTATTTGAGGAAACACTGAGGACGTGGAGGTTTCTTAGGACGTTGGCTCTAAGCCCCACCCCCAGAGCTGCCTTGAGGGCACAGAGGTTTGGGACCTCCATAGCCAAAGGCAAGGTCAACGTGGGGCAGGGAGATAGAAGGGAGGTGGGAGTAGGCTGGAAGGGAGAGGGAGGCAGTGGGAGCCCCAGGAGGATATATGGGGTAGGCAGGGCTCTGGAGGACGAGGGACTTAGATTAGGGGGGTGGGCCACAGGGAGGGGGAGAACCACCTTGGAGGTGGGGGGAGGGGAAGGAGGCCCAGAGGCCTGGTTTGGTTTGAGGCATAGTCCAGAAGTGGCTACAGCTGCCTGGTGTGTCTGTCTCTCCCATCAGACGGATTCTTGAGGACAGTGCTGTGTTCACCTCCAAGGCAGGTCCTGAGGGTAGAGCCACACTTTTCCCTCGGTGTGAGCAGGAGGTCTATGTCACCTCCCAAACTGCCCCCCACACACGCCAACATGCACAAGGAATCACGGAAGGTGAGCATAAGAAACAGCCAGAGATGTGGACACTGGGAATAGAGCTCACTTTATTGGGGAAACAGAAGGTTGGGTCCTTGGTACCAAGATGGGACCTGGGACTGGCAAAAAGCCAGGTGTTTGAGTCAAGCTTTCTTTGTGACATGCCCGCCTCTCTCATTCCCAAAGTGAATTCCCAAAGCAGCCCCAGTAACAAACACCAGACCCCCAGGCATCCTTTTTCCAGCCTCTGGGCAGATGCCCAGGGGATTTTACCAATAGGTGAATGTTTCTGGGGTCAAGGAACAAGAAGGAAACGTCCCTGTTCTCTCCCAGGATGGTAGAACCCCCAGAACCCATCAACTTCTACCTCTATCCCTCCATTGTGTAGAAGCCCAGAGAGGGACAGAGACCTGCCCAAAGTCACACAGCAAGGAAGTGGAGGACAGAGAGTCAAATCCACATTCCCTGTCTCCTGGCTTGGGACTCATACCAAGAGAAGATTCTAGAAGATAAGCCCCATCAGATGGATGTCACCTGCACTGATACCCACCAACGGACTCCATCCCCATGACTCAAACATTCCGGCCACAAGGTCTAGGCCAGTGCCACCAGGGACCTTTCTTTCCTCCCAGGCTATGCCCACCTCTTGGGTCCCTGGAGGGCAGTGCCAGTGAGGACGAAAGGGCACAGCCGTGGATAAGGTACGTGGAAAGAAGAGAGTCTCTTAAAGATTTCTTCTCCATTGCATTCTGTCCATCTTCTGGGGCTCAAGGAGATGATTAAAAGAAGAAGTCCTTTGCTCCTGACCTACGGCATTAAGAGACATGGCTCAGAGCATGTGTGACCTAAAACATGATATAAAATATGAAACTACACAATATTAAATAGCCCCATTTGTTGAGCACTTGCTATGCACTGGGCACTTCCCCCATCCACTGGGCGGAATGACGACCACGTGCAGTGCCACTTGCTGGGAACTCTTTCTTGACCAAAAACAGACGAGGTCCTTCACTCACAGCCTCTTTCTTAACCTTCACTACTTCTTACCAGGTAACAGTTGTCATCCACGGGTGAGGAAGGGGGCTCAGGGTGAAGTGACTCACCCAGAGTCATACGGCAAAGTCACGGCAGGCAGGCAGAAAACGACAGACCAAGCAGGTCTCCCAAGGCCGGGAGAAAAGTTTCTCGGGCAGCTGGCGCGTGGCTCTGCTGCCCAGGTGACGGGGCACGGAACCCGGCACTGAGAAGGCTCAGTTCATGCCTGTGAGCTGGACACAAGGTCTCCCCAGCGTCCTCTGAGCTATCACCGAGTCGCCTCCTGAGACGCAGGAGGAGGAGAGCAGAGGAAGAGGACTTGATAGGCCCAAGATGGCATCCTCACTGGCCTAGCTATCGATAGGCCACGTGGCCTTGGACAAGTCATTCCCCTCTTTGGGCCTCAGTTTCCTCATCTGTAAAACTGGGATAATAGTTCCTACCTCATAGTCAACTGTGAGAATTGAATAAATTATCCCAGGCAAAGCGCCTAGAGCAACGATGAGCGGATGAGTGCTGCATGCCGTGCGTTCCCTGTCGTTATCAATACACAGGTCTCCTTCCCGCTGAGATGGCTGCGCAGAAGCGCTCTGGGAAGAGCTGGGCCCAGGTTGGGGCTCATGGCCGGCGGAGATGACAGAGCTAGCACCCAGGCAACCCCCCAGCCTAGCAATCTACTCCAGCAGGAGGTCCATCTTGAAGGCCCCACCAGCCCCATTTGCATTCCCAAGCTGCCTGCAGCCAGAAGCACACGGCCAGCTGTCCTAGTCTCCCCTCTTCTAACATCTGCCAGCTTGGAGTGGAGGGACCAGGACTGACTCTTTGCCATTACCACCCCCAGTTCCCAGCACTATGCGCTCAGTGCCCCGAAATGAAAGAGAGGAATAAATAATAATGAGTAAATCCATGATGAGAGAGAGGTATGTGTCTTGTGTTCTGTGTGAGTGCGGAACCACCACCCAGGGGCCTCACTTCCTAGGGGCTTTCAAGCTTCTGGAGCTGGTCCAGGTGGATCTACAGTGGTTGCCAGGCAGGGAAGGTGGCCACGCCCTAGGCTAGGGAGCCGCTGCTGCAAACAGAGAGGGCTGGTCTCTGGTGGGAGACCTACCAGGCGCCCAGCCTTGTTTGGCTCCTCCAAGCCCTCTCAGGATGCTGGTCACCTTGAGGAGCATTTTAAATTCCAACCCAGGCAAACCTCCTTAGATAGCTGCCCCTGGCACCCCACCATGGTTACAGAATAACCCTGTCTTGGGGTCTGCTCTGGGTCAGGCTCTTTGGTAAGCACCTCACTTGCATGATCTCCAGTCAGTCCTCAGAGGGGGAAATCTTAGAAGTAAACTGACTTGCCCAAGATCACACTGCCAGCAAGTGGCCAAGAATCCAGCAAAATCAGGATACTATGAGACTGAGCATCTTTTTAGAGACTGACCCATTCCTTAGACCTAGGAGGACACAGAAGCCCAGAGAGGGCAAATCCCTTGCCTAGGTCACACAGCCAGTTAGCTTCAGAGCTGAGATTTGAATGCAGATTTGGAGCTTCCCAGGCCTTGTAGGAGACTGACCTTGAGGATTCTGGTTTACTCCCATCACCCTCCCACCCTGCTCACCCCCACCTTTCTTATATGACGTTTGACAGTATCCTTCACTCCCTCCCCCTGGGTACGCCCTCCTCCTCCAGTTTCCATAGCAGCACATCTCCCCATCCTCCTCCAGCTTCCTGGCAACTTCTCACTCTGCACAGTGGCTCCTGAGCGTAGAGGGATCCCTAGGCTACGTCCTCAGCCTCTCCTCTCTCATGACCACCCCTGGAAGCTCAGCTACTTTCCTTCTGGGTCTCAAGCTCTGACCTTGCACTGCAGCCCCACTTTTAAATAATAAGTGACTTACCACGTGCTAGGAGCTTAGTTATGAGCAGGGCCCTTTACAGCGGGTCCCTGAATAATGCTGTTGCATTCAGCATTGTTTCATTATGTTCGTGAGGGGAAAAAAACCCAGCTGGGGCCACTGTCTGTGTGGGGTTTGCACATTTTCCTGCATCTCTATGGGTTTTTTCTGGATGTTCTGGTTTCCTCCCACATCCCAAAGATGAGTGTGTGAGGTGAACTGGCGTATCTACATTGTCTCAGTCTGAGTGTATGTGCATGTATGTGTGTGTGATATGTGACCTGTGATAGAAGAACATCCTCTCCAGAGTGGGTTCCACCTTGCTCCCTGAGCTGCCAGGAGAGGCACTCGTCACCTGTGACCCTGAACTAGAATAAGCGAGTCGGAAAATAACTATCTTACTTGGTTTTACTACTCTTTCTTAAATGTTTGTTAGCTCACATTGATTTCAACGTCTAATATTAGAAGCATGTTGGACCTCTATTTAGAAGCTGTGTGATGCTTTTGTGGCTAGAAATATCCCATAGGAACTTAACTCTTGCTTATATCAACTGGCCTATGTAAAGTGGTTTTGTTATACATCATGTCACTTAAAGTTGCACTTTCCAAGAAACTATAGATAATGTAAAGGGAGGACTTGCTGTGCATTAACCCATCAAATCCTCGCAGTACCATGAAGGAAGTTCATTCTAAATTTTTTATTCTCACCAAGGACATTTTTTCATTGCTTTTAGAGAGAGAGAGAAAAAAAATCTATGTGAGAAGCATTGATTGGCTGCCACCCACAAGTGCTGGGACTGGGCACTGTACAAGCCCAGACTGGGGATCGAAACCACAACCCAGGTACATACCCTGACCAGGAATCGAACCCGCAAACTTTTAGCTATGGGACATTTCAACCAACTGGCTAGTGTGGGAGCTCATTCTACAGATGAGGAAACCGAGGCACAGAAAGGAAAAGCCAAGATCTGACTCTAGCCTCAACCACTACTTCTATTACAAGAGATATGAAATTGTAGGGTATTTTGAAACCAGAGGCCAAAACTTCCTTCCCTCCCACCTTCTGAAGAGAGAGAAATGGAAATTTTGAGGGAAATCAGACCTACTCTAGGTCTGAGAGCCCTGTGATGCTCTAGGACACAGGTGGCAGACGCCCTGAGAGAGGGACTGTGCTTTGCCCACTGCGAGAGGGCATCCCCACCCCTAATGGGCCCAAAGCCCGTGTCGTGTCGGTGCCTAAGCCTCCACCCCTCTCAGTCCCTGCTGGAGCGACAGCCTCCCAGGGAGAGGAACGCTTTTGTTCCCAGGAAGCGACTGTCAAAGGGAGAAGAGGTACATTGTTTCTTTTTCTTTCTCTTTCTGCTTCAGACAAAGACTTCAATTTCTTTCCATCTGTCCCGAAAAGGGAAGATTAAATTTGTTTGCACAGGGATGTCAGAACACTGCTTCGATAGGGAGTCAGGCTGTATGACAGGCTGCGTCTGTGAGGATGGGGAGGGCGGTGGGGGTGAGAGAGGAAGCAAGCGGATGCACGGGGGACAAGGACAGACCCTAGCATTGGGGGAGCAAAGATCTAGGTCTGCCTGGATAAAATGACAAACCAATGAGAAGAAATACTTCTCTGCCTAGCTCTGGGTGGACCCCCCCTCCCCAGCAGTTTGGAGGCGACAGCTAGAGCAGGTGCAGGGAAAAGGGGAGCACACACTGATGTTAGCATTACAGCTACAGAGACTTCCCCCCCGCCACAGTTCCTCCAAAGTCAGGTCCCTGCGTGGGCAGGTCCAGCTCACTGGAAACTGGACACAGTGCACGCAGTCAGATGTTGGGTGAAGGGAAGGAGGATGTCTCAGAGGTTCTTCTCAGAAAGCCTGCCCTGGTGCTTCAAACAGATGCCCCACCCAGTCCCAGGGGCACTTACCCTCCACAGCCTCTAACTCATGGCCCTCTGTCCTCAAGCACCTGGACCAGAAAAGCCAGGGTCCTAGAGACACCCCTGCTCCCCCCAAAATAGCTTCTGTCCTCTGGCTTCAGGACCTAACCTCCAAGTAGAACTCCCCCCACCCCGCCCCCCACACTTCCTGCCTCAGCCCACCCACCATCACCGCTTGGTACGGAGGCCGGAGGCCGACCTGCAGTTCGGTTTGGGAACTGAAGCCCCCAGACCTCCTTCCACCTTTGGAGCCCCGTTAGGGACTCCGACTGAGGAGTCTACCCCAGCTGCGGCCCTGCCCTGCTCCGCTGTCCTGTCCTGGAGCCACGCACCTTGCTCCAGTGTCCTGTCCCAACCCCCCACTGAGAGGCAGTGCTGGGGACACTGATTCGATGCTGAGGGCACATGACTGTCAAGGAGTGAAAAGGTATGCATGTACATATAGTTCTCTATTTTCTTTTCTTTTTCTTTATAAAGTTGTGAAGTTGGACCTGGACCTCGGCAAGCCCGGCCTTGAGCCCCACCTCCTGCTAGAGCTCAGGGCCCAGACTCTATCCCGAAGCTGAGGCCGCTATCCCCTGCACACGGGCCCTGCCTCTGGGGCCCGATCTGGAGCAGTAGCCACGTCTCACTGTCCCGTGCTTGAGACTGGCCCGAGAAGAGGCCCCTCCTCACTACACAGAGACCCAATCTTGCAGCTCAATTCTGAAGCCACCTTCCCCACCACTGCCCGCCCCTCTTGCACCGCCCCCAGGCATCTTCAGGCCTCAGTCGGTAGGTATCACCACTGACACGCCACCTCAGGGTTCCAACTTGAAGCTGTCCCAAGGACGAGCCCCTGCCGCACTGCAGTGGCCCTGTTTACCTGACCGACAATCCTAGAGCCACTCACTATCCTACTCCCTAGGGGTCACTGGCTCCTCCTCCCTCCCCCCAACCCGGAGCCCTTGACCAAGCGCTCAGTCCAGAGGCACCGCCCCACCGTCCTGCCCTCTGCCCCGCCCCAGAGGTCCACCCACAGCTGGGGCCCCATCTCTTGGACCCCGCCTCCTCTCGAGCCCAGCTGCGTTTTCCAAAATAGAGGCTCCCTTATGCGCCCCCTTCCTTTTGCCCCTGTCCACGTCACGGCCCCCGCCCCCATTAGAACTCGGTGTGACGGCCGGGTCACTCCGGAGGGGTGCGCGGTGGGCCGGCCGAGCCTGGTCAGGCAGCAGCGCCGCCAGGACCTTCGGACGGGGTGCAGGCGGTGACCCGTTCGCGGACCGTAGCTTCCCGGGCGCGGCTGAAGGTGCCGGGCTCCGGGCGGCCGCAGGGTGAGCGGCAGAGCTGGCGGAAGCAGCGCTTGAAGTTCTCGTCGAGGAAGGCGTAGAGCAGGGGGTTGAGGCTGCTGTTGGCATAGCCGAGCGCGATGCACAGGTGCAGCGCGGCCACCACAAGCGGGTCGCGGCGGTTGATGTCCACCAGCGTCCAGACGATGACGAAGATGTGGATGGGTGCCCAGCACACCACGAAAGCGCCCACCACCACCAGCACCATGCGTGTGATGCGCCGCAGACTGCGGTCCTTCTCCTTGGAGCCTGAGAGCAGGCGCACACTGCGCAGGCGCAGCAGCATGAGGCCGTAGCACACCGTGATGATGAGGATGGGCACCACGAAGGCGAAGAGGAATACGCAGATCTTGGTGACCGTGTCCCAGTACCAGCTGGGGCTGGGGAACTGGAGCATGCACACCACTGCCCCATCTGGGTCGAGGAAACAAAGAAAGACAGAGGGGGTAAGGGGCTTGGGGGCCTGTGAGGCTCGGGGGCCTAAGGGGCTCTGCCTGCCTGCTCACCGCACCCCACCTCCTACCCCCCTCCAACTTGGTCAAGTCCCACCGCTCCGGCCTTTGTTCAAGGTGATTCCTCTCTCTGCAAAGTCTTCCTTTTCTTCTGCACTTGATGAACTCTTACTCATCCTTCAGTACCTCAGGATTGGCCCTAATATAGAAAGTGTTCTTATATTCTCTCCCAGTCCCTCCCTTCATAAGACTCCAATCCATGGGCGACGATAATGATAAAATTTAGCCCAATGCCAGTCATTGTAATAACTCAAAACAGCTCACGCATTTCCAAAGTAGCTTTACTGAGAACGATATTGCTAACAGAGAGCCTGAGTTAAGAGTGGGACTCAGGTCCAACTAACTGTATGGTGTGGCCTTGGGCAAATTATTCAAACTTCAAGAGCTTCCCTAAAGTGGGACTAATAACAGTACCTAAGCCTCATAGCGTTGCCGTGAGGATTAAATGGGCCAAGGTATGTGAACCATTTAGCACAGTGGAGTTTGAGCTCTTGGTGCACTCACAGGGCTGAGGGCAGATACATGTGGGAGTCCGGAGGTCAGCACTAGGGCTGGTGCGGCAAACCTCAGCTTCTGAGCAAAAACTTTCTGACTGTCAGACTTGTCCCAAGATAAGAGGGGCTCCCAGGGTGGAATGAGCTCCCTGTTCCTAGGCTGTGGGCTGGGGCAGCGTGAGCACCTCACAGGATGCTGTGAGGTGCAGACACAAGGCTGGGGCTGGCCCAAGCAACTCCCCAGATCTTTGGGAATTCTGGAGTTTGAGGAGCTACACAGTGGACTTGGAGCCTGAGGGTTGCGAGGAGGGGCTGGGGACCCACAGACAGTGAGCCCAGGACATCAGGCTGTCAGGATCCACGGACACGGCAGAGGCCAAGGACTTCACTGTGCGGATGGTAGAACCAGGCCCGGAAAAGAACAGCACTTGTCCAAGGTCACACAGCGTGTGGCGTACAAGTGCTGATGGCACACACTGGGGAAGTGGGGGTGTGTGTGTGTGTGTGTGTAGTGAGCCCATCTGGCCCAGCCCCCAGCAGGGCTGCAGTTAATGGCCCATAAACTGAAGGCTGACGATGAGGAATGGGGCCCAGCTGCTGAGTCAAGACCAACAGCTCAGAGACTTTGTAAGGGCTCTACCCTTGTGAGTCAATGGTGGCCAAGAAGCCTCCCAGCAAGCCTGTTCCCCTCTCCCAGCACAGCACTGATGCTCTGCAACTCTTCACGGCAGGGGCCGAAAGGAGCAACAGACATGGGGACAAGAGCCTTGGTTTCTAGGCCAAATTCCAGCAGATGCCTGGCTGTGTGACCCTAGGTAAATCATCTCTCTGACTTCTCTGGTTATTGGCTTCCTTAAAGTTAAATGGAAGTAGGAGTCTCTGCCTTGTCTCTCTCACAGGCTTCACCATTCTAGTAGCTGCTATTTACTGGGGCTTGGCCATGAGTCAGGACCTGTCCTGGGGATTTAACACGTACAACCTCATTTAGCTTTCTCCATGCCCCGTGACAATGTAGTGTGGCTCAGATAGGTTAGTGACCAGTGGCTTTGGTGCCCTGCTGAACTACTTTTCCCACGTCGTTACATCAAGTTGGGGTCATGTGACCAGCTATCACTAAGAAGAGATGGGCCATAACATTTAAAAGTGGCTGTACTTTCTCATCGTTCCCTCTCCATATCCATCTGTTGGCCAGACGCCAGCAGTGGGAGATTCCAAAACCACCCTATGGAGCCTGGGTCCCTGAATGATTGTGTAGCATAGAGACCCTCCTCTTCTTGCTCATATTGAACTGTAATGTGAGTGAGAAATAAACTTCTGTGTTAAACCACTGAGCAGCTACCCTAACTGATACAACTAGCTACTATACTAATAATTACCATTTTACTATGAGGAAATCCACCTATCTGTAATTCTCTGAAGGCCAGTCTCTGGGCCTTGCTTTGGTCACATGGGCCAATGATTTCAAATTGGGGCAGAAGGGAGGTGGGATATGACCGAAGATCTTGTGGCCCCCTCTGCTCACTGATCAGTGACACCCTCACCACACTGGCCATCCAGCTATCTCCTTATAGGTCAGTCATCCGCACACTTCTGGCCAGCGGCATGTGCTCATAGATCAACCGTCCATGATCCCATTCATAATTTCTTTTGGCCAGCAACCCACAAGACCAGTCATTCATCCTCACTACAGTCAACCATTCCCATTCCCGTTGGTTGACTATCCATAGTCCCCATGGCGAGTCACCCACACTTTCATTGATCAGCAATCCACACCTCCACCCTGGTAAGTGACCTACAAACCCACAGAGGCCCGTGTGCTGCCTCCTGTGGTCACTCACCCCGGGGACGGGTCACGGCCATGATCATGATGGGCACACCAACACCCGAGGCCAGGACCCAGATGCAGATGTTGATCAGCTTGGCCTTGGCGGGTGTGCGGAAGTCCAGGGCCTTGACAGGGTGGCAGACGGCAATATAGCGGTCGACACTCATCATGGTGAGTGTGAAGATGCTAGTGAACATATTGTAGTAGTCGATGGAGAGCACAGCCTTGCAGAGCAGCTCTCCAAAAGGCCACGTCTCCATCAGGTACTTGGCGCTCTGGAAGGGCAGCGTGCTGGTGGCCAGTGCGTCTGCCAAGGCCAGGTTGAAGATGTAGATGTTGGTGGCTGTCTTCATCTTAGTGTACCTTAAAAGGAAGTGCATGTATAACTGCTCCATGGCACAGACTTCAGTTTCACGTGAAATTCAGGGAGGTGAAATGACTGGTCCAAGGCCACACAAAAGGTCAGGGGCAGAGATGGGACTGGAACCCTGACCTATCTGACTCAGCAGCATTCCTTTCCGCTGTAACAGAAGGGCGTTTCTCTGACTGGGGGTAACTTTGGCAGAAAGTATTTTAGGAAAAACCCTTACCTTTTAAAAAGAAAACTAAACTCCAGAAGAAAATAGCTGAGTGATTCTGGGCCAGTAACTTGAACTCTCTAAGCCTTGGTGTTCACAGCTATACAAAGAGGGTGACACTCTTCCCAGCCTCATTGGGTTGTTAGGAAATTTAATGAGATGATGCAGCACTTAGCCCAGCGCCCAAAGCACAGTAAGTGCTCCAATATGAGAGCTGTTCTTATTCTCCATATACAAAGAATGAAGCTGGGGGCTTGACCAGAGTGACCTGTCCCTCTGCCACTGACCTGGCCTTTTGGGGATGTGATTGGGCAGCTTTGAGGGAGAGACTCTGCCTAGTGGAATGACTGGGGCCTGAGACCGCTGGGGGTGTCCTCCCTGGTAGACCACGGCTGCCAGTCCCTCCTGCCATCCTGTCCAGAGCATCTTGCTCCCGTGCAGCTGGACTCGCCCAGCTGTAGGGAAGGGGGGCAGGGGGGCAGTGTCAGACATCGGAGCATGTGCCCAGGTGTCCAAGCCAGATGTCTGCAACCAAGCCCTGCACCTGAAGCTCTGCAACAGCCCTCCACGCTCCGTGCTGCCGCACAGCTGCTTGCTCTGCAGCTGGCCCCTTGTCTGGCCAACACTTAGAGTCATGGCCCCTTCAGAGCCACGGCCTGGGCCGGGCACCAAGGAGCCTGGAGGAGACTGCCTACACTGAGACACCCTCAGGGCAGTGTGATCACCGCTGAAACACACAGGTATACCGGGAAGGGGTGAGGACTGTCCTGGAGTGATCAGAGAAACCCAGAGAAGAGTTGTACAAGCGGCTGCTCAAAGTTCAGAGCAGAAGAGCCCTGAGAGGCTGAGGGGAAGTGATTTTACGAAAGTGTGGTCCACGGACTTCCCTCAGAGTCATTGGAAGAACCTGTAAGAAATGCAGATTCTTGGACCTAACCCCAGCCCTTCTAGATCTTAATCCCCGGAAATCATCTTTAACAAGAACTGCCCTCCGCAAGTGATTCTTATGGACCCTGAAGTTTGAAAAGCACAATGTGTAGCCTAGAGCCTGTATTGTGAAGAAATGGGGACACTGAGCCACGGCCGCACAGCGGCAGTGGCAAAGCCAAGTCCAGAAATCGAATGCTTTCTCTCCACTCTACCCATCTAGGCTAGCAGTCCACAAGACCCCCCAACCCCCTCACACACCATGCAGTGCCCCAGGTACCCAGGAGGAGTGCTCCCACCTGTTCTGACTGAACAAAAACTATCAGCGAAGGCTGTTCCTTCATGAAGTCACCGGTTTGTTAGTTTAAAAAAAAAAAAGATTTTGACTCACTCATTGTCCTCCAGGGCCAGCATCTGTCCCACTCCCTCTCAAAATAGCTGTCATTTGCCCTGCGGCTGGAGAAACAAAAAGTTTTGCTCGGAGATAGCAGAACTGCCTGGGAAGTCTGTCTTCGGCGGGGTGGGCACGGGTTCACAGCTGTGTGGGAGGCAGACTCAACCCCACAGCTGACTCGTCTAATTTTGCTTCTTTACGCAGAACAATTAGAGGCTGTTCTTTGCCTGCTATTTTGATTTGTGAAGGATCCTTCAATTCCCAGAGGGGGCTGGGATGCTGGGAAGTGGGTGATGAAGCTGCTGTGGTTGATCCAGGCAGGGCTGAGAAGCCCCATGCCGATGGCCAGCCAGAGCCCCAGGAGCTCCCTCCTCACGGCCCCCCACCCCACAGCTAACCGGTGCCAAGCCGGGTCTTGTTGGCCTCTTCAGACAAATCATGCCTCTCACCTGTTCTCAAGGCCCCAGTGGCTTCCCAAAGTTCTCTCCACATTTTGCAAACTGGTCCCAACCCCCTCTAGGGCCTCAGCTACCAGAACCTTCCCCCTGATGGCTGTCCCCCACCCCCTGGCCTCTCCCCTGTTCCTTGGACACAACCAGCCCACTTACACCTCAGGGTTTCTGGGCTGCTTGCCGCTCTGTCTTCCTGATGGTCTCGATCCCACCCCTGCAATTTTGCATGGTTTGCTCCTTCACTTGACTCAGGATTCTATTCCAATGTCACCTCCTCAGAGAGGCTGCCCTGACCTCCCCACCTAAGGTACCCCTCCCCACCCCCCATCACTCTCTAACTCCTAACACCACCTCACTTTTTTTTAAAGATTCTACTTACTTATTTTTAAAGAGAGAGGAAGGGAGAGAGAAAAGAGAAGGAGAGAAATGACTGCTCTACTGCCTCTCACACACCCCCAGCCGGGAGCCTGGCCCGCAACCCAGGCCCGTTCCCTGACCAGGAGTTGAACTGGCGACCTTTCGGTTCCCAGGCCAGCGTTCAGTCCACTCAGCCACACCAGCCAGGGCTCATTTTTCTTTACAGCATGAACTTCTGCCTGACTTAATATTTATCTTCTTTTCCCTCCACCTGCTTCTCTCACTCATGTAAACTCCCCGAAGACAGGACTTTGTCCATTTTGTTCCCTGCCGTGTCTTCGGCCCTACCAGTAGTCCCTGGTAAACAGCAAGCGTTCCATAGCCGTTAGCTGCGTAATTCAGGTCTAACCAGCTGTCTCCGGGACCGCCACAGCGGCCTCCCCACCCCACAATTCATCATCTATAAGTTGGGGTGCTCACGATAAAAGGCAGATTTCCTCAGGACACTCTTCTGCTTACAAGCCTTCTGTGGCTCCCCATTGCCACCTGGACCGAATCCAAAGTCCTCAGACCCACACACCGTCTGCGTGGGCTCCTTCCCCATGGTGCCTTCCAGCCACATCTGTGGTTCCGCAGACATTCAGTCTCGAATACCCTCCCTCCTAAGAGACAGCCACTGTGATGGTTTGGGGGGAACCCTTCCAAAGCACATACATGCATATAGCTTTTTATAAAATTTTATTTCTGCCAACGCAATACCAGTACATAGTATAAAAAGTCACATGGTACTATAATCAAAATAGGTGCCCCTCTGCCCTTCCTCATTCCTCTGTCTTGCTCCCCCGAGGCCGCCATTTTTCATGTTTTTAGTTATTCTTCTAGAGATTATCTCCATAACTCTAAACAATATGCTTAAATGGCTATTTCTTTGCTATTTATTTATTTTTTTTTAGAGAGGGGGATGGAAGAGAGAAAAAGAAGGAGAGAAACATTGATCCACTGCCTCTCACATGATCCCAACTGAGCACTTGGCCCACAACTGAGCACCTGGCCCACAACCCAGGTACATGCCTTGACTGGGAATCGAACCAGCAACCTTTCAGTTTGCAGGATGACACCCAACCCGCTGAACCACACCAGTCAGGGCTTAACTGGCCATTTGTTTCTTGATGTAGCAATTTTAGACAATATTTGTTGAAGTTTGTATTCAGGTAAGCCAGACTATGCAGCAGTAACAAACAATCCCAAAATCTCATGGCTTAATACAATAAAGGTTTCTTTCTCACCCTTGCAGATTCTGCTCTATGCCTCAGGGACCAAATCCCACTGGGCAGTTTGAGCCTGCTGCAATCCTACAGCTCTGCCTGAGGCCTTCTGGATCGCCGTGAGGGCGAAGAGCCTGCTGCAGGGTCATCTGAGCTCTGGGCAAGCTGCAACATAGCATTGCCACCTGAAGCTGACTGCGGGGAACCAGTCACGTGGCCCCAACCGACAGCCAGGGGCTGAGAAGTAGTCTTGTATGGACCCAGAGGCAGGGACAACCAGATATCACTGAACGCTAGTAATGTCCCCACATTCTCTCCCACCACCCAATTCCACACCTTATTCTCCATCCTCCCAATATAGTTTTACCACAACTCTTAAATTTCTAGTTAAAGTGATAATCAGGGTTTATACTCTTTTTGGGTGGGGTTACATTCTTACGACTCTGTAGATATTGTCTACTGCTGAGCCAAACGGTATGCTATCATTAGACTTATATTCTATTACAGATTTTTTTCCCCTGGAATCAATAACTGCCTCCTTTTTTTCATTTGCTGTGTACATATTGCTAAATCCCCTCAAACACCCCAGACCTTTCCATGCAGTCATATAATCTTCCAGTTCCTTTTGTTTCCTAGTGATCCACGGCCTGGAGCCTCCCTTCGCCCCTTTCGGACGGAGCGTGGTTGATTTCTAGAGCAGCTAGACACCCGTCCTCCTGTGTCATAGCCCCTGTTTCGTGGCTTGGAAGTCTTTTCTGTCTCGGTGTCTGCCCTCGTTTTAGCGGAGCACATCCTTTAGTCACTTTCTAAGAAAGGACACAGAAAACAAAATGTTTACTCTTGCATGTCTGAAAATGTCTTTCTTCTATCCTCACTCCTGATTTCTTTGTGTAAGGAATAGAAGGTTGGAAATAATTTCCCATCAGAATTTTGGAAGGCCTAGTTCCCTCATCTTTTCTGACTTGCATGTTGCCATTGTGGCACCTGAACCATTCGGATTCCTGGTGATTTATGTGTAAGTTGTCCTCCTCACCCCCGAAACATTTAGTATGGTCTCCTGATCCCTAGTTTTCTGACATGTGCAATGATGTACCTTCGGGTGGTTCTTTTTCATTTTTATAGGGCCCCCTCAGCCTGGAGATTCATGTCCTTCACTACAAAATGTCCTCATGTCGTTTATGTGGTCACACCCCCACTCTGCGTTGTCTGGGGCCCCGGACAATCCATCAGTCAGACACTGGGCTTCCTGGACTGATCTCTAATTTAATCTTCTCTCCATCTCTTTGTCTTTCTCGTACACTCTCTGAGAAATTTCCTTGTTGTTATCTCTTACCCTTTATATTGACTCTTTAAAAGTTAATGGCTCTTGTGTTTTATTTTCTCAGCGCCCTTTCTTCTTATGCCTTTTTATACAACATCTTATTTCATGGATACAGTGTCTCCTCTTACCTCTCTGAGGACATAATAGTTTTGGGGCTTGGTATTTTCCTCTGCTCTCTGCATTGTCTTTTTGCTTCCAACATTTGCATTTATTTGTCTGTTCTGGCCTTTCTCTTCTGTCCTGGAGATGTCCTTCAAATGTCTGGTGATCTGTGGCTACAGGTGGGTCTTCCAGTGACGCAATCGATAACTGATTGGCAGGTGTGTGTGTGCGTGCATGTGTGCGTGTGTTATCCATGCGGAGGCCTTCCGAACTGGTGGTCTGCACTGTAGGGGGACTGAGCAAAGACCTGGCTTTCCACTGGGCAACATCATCTAAATATCAGGGTCTGTAGTTCCCTTCTCTGGGGGCTTCAGAAAAGAATCCTCCCCTCTCCTGTCTGGCAGTCAGGGTTCTGGTGCAGAGATAGAAGAGGTACCTGGGGATCCCTCCACTTTTCATTTGGTAGCGCACTCGGCCCCTTTCTGTGTCTGGTGGCCCTGAGTTCCGAGTTTCTCCAGGTTAACGTCTCTCAGGAAAACCTTGACTTCCTGCAGAGTGGGGCAGTCACTTGGTCGTGCAGGGTCCAAGAGTGGGAGGCCTAAGCGCCTCACTGCTCCCTGTACAGCTAATCAATCCCCTGCTCCTGTGTGCAGCCCCACACCTCACCCCCGCTCAGCCTGTTACTCCTCTTCCAATTGCTTTTCATCATCCAAATGTGTGTTGACATGTCTTAGGGAACATAAACTGAGGCATAAAAGGTAAAGTGACTTGGCCAAGTCACATGACCAGTAAGTGGCAGAACCGGTATTGAATTGAGACAGTCTAGTGCCAACACATCTGGTAATAACTTTGCAGTAATTGCTCCCTCTTTCTCTCCTTCTCCCTTTCTCTCCCTCTCCCCTTGCCACGTGAGGACACAGCAAGACAGCAGCCATCTACAAGCCAGGAAGAGCATTCTCATCAGAAATGACTATGCTGGCACCTTGATCTTGGACTTTGGTCTCCAAAACTATGAGAAAATAAATTTTTGTTGTTTAAGCCACCCAGTTCATGGTATTTTGTTATGGCAGTTCGAGCTAAGACAAAATGACATTCCTGCCAGG
The DNA here is from genome assembly GCA_004027475.1 of Anoura caudifer. Lineage (NCBI taxonomy): Eukaryota > Metazoa > Chordata > Mammalia > Chiroptera > Phyllostomidae > Anoura > Anoura caudifer. The sequence continues at coordinate 173,639 of PVKU01001466.1, forward strand.
TTGGAAAGAATGAGGAGGAGTCAGCTGTGTGACGATAGAGGGGTAGGCTGCTTCAGGCAGAAGGAACATGTGCAAAGACCCTGTGGCAGGAAAAAGCTTGATGAGCTGCAGGAATAGACAAAAATCTAGTGTGTTTAAAGGGCAGTGAACCAGACAGGGAACAGCAGAAGAGGTAGCAGGAGAAGTGAGCAGGGGTCAAATCATGCAGAGCCTCTGGGCCAGAGCAAGAAGTTTGGGTTTCATTCTGAGTGCAAGGGGAAGTCATTAGAGATTTTAAGCAGAGGTGCGATATGGTCTGATTTATGTGTGTTTCTTAAAAGATCACTCTGACTACTCACTGTACGGAGGCTGGATGGAGCTCAGAACAAGAGTGGGCAAGAGACTGAACATTCTGGAAAAATGAAGTACTTATTGCTCCACCCCCCAAATCCTGCTGTTGGTCTCTAATTCTTTTTTTCCCAAAAAAGTTGTAGATATGGCATTGGACTCCTACTTTACACCAAACTAAATAATTAACTCAGAATGAATGAAAGACCTAAATGTAAGAGCTGAAACTATAAAACTCTTAGAAGAAAACAGGGGAAAAGCGTCATGACACTGGATTTGGCAACAATTACTTGGATATGACACCAAACATGCAGGCAACAAAAAACAAAGTAGATAAACTGAACTACATCGAAATTAAAAATTTGGGGGCATCAAAGGGCACTATTAATGGAGTGAAAAGGCCAACCACGGAATGCGAGAAAATATCTACAAGCCACGGATCTGATAAGGGATTAATATCCAAAATATATAAAGAAGTCCTAGAACTCAACACTTTTAAAAAAAGCAAAGGACTTGAGGAGATATTTCTCTAAAGAGATATGAATGGCCAAGAAGTGCATGAAAAGAGGCTCAGCATTAGGGATCATCAGGGAAAAGCAAATCAAAACCACAGTGAGATACCTCCTCACACCTACCAGGAGGGCTACTATCAAGAAAATAAAAACAGAAAAGAACTAGGATGGGAGAGGAGGAGGAAGAGTGGAAACCCCTGAGCTGTGCTGGTGGGAATGTAAAGTGTCCGGATGCTGTGGAAAACAGCGTGGCGACTCCTCAAAAAAACCGACAGTAGAATTACCATCTGATCCCGCCATCCCACGCCTGGGCATCCGCCTGAAAGAACTAAAAGTAGGACCTCAGATTTCCGTGCACCCTTGGTCGCGGCAGCATTATGCACAACAGCCAGTCCGAGCGTCCACGGGTGGGTGAGCGGGTAAAGGAAAGGTGGTCTGTCCACAAGGTGGAATATTATTCAGCCTTAAAAAGGAAGGAAATTCTGACACATGTTACATCATGGATGAACCTTAAGGACATTGTGCCAAGTGAAATAAGCCAGACACAAAGACACAAAAAGACAAATACTATATGACTCCGCTTACAGGAGGTCCCTAGAGCGGTCGGATTCATAGAGGCAGAGAGCAGATCGGCGCTTTCCAGGGCTGGGGTGGAGGTGGGGGGCATTTGTTCATGAGAAGAGGGTTTGGGAGGATGGGAAGAGTTCTGGAGGCGGACGGTGCTGACATCCGCACGACCATGAGAATGCACTTCATGGCACTGACCTGGACACTCCAAAAATGATTAACATGGTACATGTTCTGCTATATGCATTTTATCACAATTTATAAAAAGGCCATGGACCATCAAGAGCTGTCACTGTCTGTTTTCTAAGCTAGAGAATGCAGCGAAGGGCCCTTCGGAGCCGTTCAGATCCTGGCTCCTTCACACACTTAGCTGTGTGATCTTGGATAAATTACTTTACCTCTCTGAGCCTGTTCTCTTGTTCAGAACTTCAGCGTAATCATGTTTTTTAGGAGCCAAAATGAGTGAACATGTCTAGCTTACTAGCCAACATGTAGACCAGACTGGCAACCCTTTTGGTTTTCTTTTTTCCTCTGATATTTGTCTGCTTTTTTCTCATCAGCTTCAATTCTCATCATCAGACCCAACCTGGGGGTGAGGACATTAAGCTCCAGCAGAACCTCTATTGACTCTGAGATGCATTAGGAAACCCTCTGCTTTCTTTCTAAGTCAAAATCCCCATGAGCTCATCTGGAATTATGCAGCTGCTAGACAATTTGCTCCCAAACATCTCCGTCCCGGGCAAGGCTGCCTGTCTCCGAAGCACTGAGTTTCAGAGCTCTCAACCCATCCCGTCTTCTGTCACACAGCCCCATTGTCAGGGAAGATCTCACCGCCTCTATTAATTTTCCTTCGGTGTGAAGGAGACTGGGCGTGCTCTGTGACTGAAGCGCAGCCAGGGCCCCGTTAAATCTGCACACCCTCCCGAGTCCCCGAAGCTCTGGGCTTCTCGGATGACAAGTGAGCTCCTTGTCAGAACTGTCTCCCCCAGGCACAGCCGGGGCAGTTGGTTAGATGGGCTGGTGTCCTAGCGCCCGGTGCTCAGAAGAAAGTTAACACATTCCCTCCTCTGTGCAAGGCCTCGGCGGGACTGGTCTGACAGCTTCGGTCGGTTGTTCCTTTCCTTTCAGCAATATTCTCTGAGTGTCTGTCCCTCCAGGTGCCAGGCACTACACCAGAAGCAGCAAATGCACGATTTCACTGCATCCTCACTGCGGCCCTGAGTGTTAACACCATCCTCATTCTACAGAGGAGCTAAGTTAGATGGCTCGCCCAAAGACACGCGGCTAGGAGGTGACAGTGACAGGAGCAAACTTAGCTCCGCGCTTGTAACCCCTCGGGTCTATGCTTTGCTGCTCACTGTCCCCCAGCCTCCTTGCCACCTGCGCTGCCTTATCAAACACTGGCCGTAGCAAGGAGCCCAATCTGGAGGCCAGAGGTGGGCTGACTCCACAGCATTCATCTGGTTTCCACACAGTCCTCGCTCCTGCTGTATCCGGGGGCTTGGAGACAACCTGCTCACAGACCAGGTGGAGTTGGGAGGGACAGACTGACACGCATCAGAACAACGTCACAGACACAATGACAAGGCCTGATGGGGCAAGGAGGAGAGGTCGATGCAGCACTAGTCATGAGGGGGCTTTGGGTTTTATTTTTTTAAGATGTATTTATTTATTTAGACAGAGGGGAAGGAAGGGAGATAGAGAGGGAGAGAAACATCAGTGTGTGGCTACCTCTTCCGTGACCCATATTGGAGACTTGGCCCACAACCCAGGCATGTGCCCTGACTGGGAATCGAACCAGTGACTCTTTGGTTCGCAGGCCAGCACTCAATCCACTGAGCCACACCAGCCAGGGCACAAACAGTATTTATAAACAACTATGTGCAAGCTGTTCTCAGGCGTGATTGATGCACTCCTTACACTGGGTTTCTTTCATTCTTTAATAGATAATAAACATTGGCTGGACACTGACTATGGACCAGGCATGGGGAAGCATTCTGCATCATTCAGTCCTCCTAGAGCCCCCTGCATGGTAGACAGTATTTATTATTCCGAATTTACACAGAACTTGCCCAAGACTGCAGTCAGAAAGAGGCTGCGCAGAGTCGAACCCAGGGCTCTTCCCTGAAACCCCAGTAGCTTCCTTTGACTTCAGTTTCGGCTTCTCTCCTGTGGACCAAAGCACTCCACATGCCCCTCACACACTCTCTCTGAGAGTTAAAGTGTAAGCTCCCCGAAAGCATGGCATTTGTCTTGGTCACCACTTTGCACCTAGAACTTGGAACCTCTCACCAAGCAGGTGCTCCAGACACATTTGGTGAATGAATGAAGGTCAGTGAGAGTCTTCCTCCAGACTGGGACATCCTTCAGGCAGCAACCATGTCCCCTTCGTGCTATACTGAAGGGACACGGTGTCTACTGGAGGACTCCCTGTGGACAGAAGCCGGTAGCAAGTCACAGAGCGAAGAGTTCAAATTGGGACAGCTCTCCCCTCTCCCTGCCTCTCCTCTGTCTTCCTTCACCTCCCCCGCCCTCCCTTCCTCAACCTGGACCGTCCCAGGTCCCCTGAAGGACATCTGGGCCTGAGCCCGTCTGCCCTCAATCTGAAGTGACTCAGCTCTGCGGCAGCAGAGACAAACATTATCAGATCATTTATCTAAAGTAGCTCATTTGTTTTCAACTAAACTAAGGGGGATTTTTTCCCCCATTTTCGCACAAAAGCCCATGTGGGTCAAAGTCAGGGTGAGAGACCTAAAAACCAAAACAATAACAGCAACGAAGTGAGGGCACCAACCCCCCATCTGCCTGACCCTGGGACACCTAGGCAACCACGTCAAACAAAACAGCTGCAGCCGAGATCAAAACTCATTCGGTCCTGAACGGTGTGGATCGCTGGAGGATTCGGAATTCATTTTATTCCCAAATGCTGCTGAAATCTCAAAATAGCAGCTGCTCACTATAAAATGTTCAAACAACACAGAAACGATGAAGAAAGCTTAAAAACAATCATTAATATTACAGACCGTCATTACAGATAACACACAAACTCTGTTTTACGTCCCTGGGATCATGCTCTAATGCTGTTATATGGCCTGCTTCTTTCAAAAGTATGCTGTGGCCACCTTTTGATAACCATAGATACAAATTAATATAATTTTTGGTGACTGAACTAATTGTTATTCTCGTCCAGAGGTCAAAAACCTTTTTTTTCTATAGAGTCCGAGAGTGAACATTTCAGGCCATGTAAGACCTCTGTTGTATATTCTTTGTTTTTTTAATCCTCACCCGAGGACATGATTGATTTTAGAGGGAAGGGAGGGAGAGAGAGGGAGAGACATCGATGTCAGAGAGAAACATCAACCGGTTTCCTGTCACACACATGGACTGGGGACAGAATCTGCACCCTGGGCTTGTTCCCTGACCGGGAATCGAACCTGCAACCTTTCAGTTTATGGAATGACATTCCAACCAACTGAGCCACACCAGCCAGGGCTGTTCTTTTTTTCCTTTCTAACAACCTTTTGAAAGTATAAAAACCATTTTTAGCTCAAGGACCACACAAAAACAGACTTCAGGCTAAATCTAGTCTCACTCACAGATACTGAGGCTCCTGAATACAGTTATTTATTAAATCCCCTGTTGAAAGACATATAGGTTGTTTCTGCTTTTGATATCATAAATGACGCCATCATAAACATCTTCGTGCACACAGCTGCCTGATGGTCTAGAGAAAACTATCTCCTAGAATCTGAGCCAGAAGGAAACTTCGTAGTGAGGGTACTCACTCTATGGCACCCCCTCCAAATGGCTGTGCAGTTTCTCCTTGAGCATGTGGGAGACGGGGAACTCACCACCTGCAGGCACAATCCACCCACTGTTGGGGCAACTCACAGGATAGGCAAGTTCTTCTTTGCTTTTTTTTTTCTTCCTTCATTCCTTCCTCTTCCCCTCTCTCTCTCTCTCTCTCTCTCTCTCTCTCTCTCTCACTCCCTCTCTCAACAGCCTCCTTCCTTACCTGGCACTGTTTTTCCTGGTTCTGCCCACGAAACCACAGAATCTAAACCTAACCCTGCTGCCTGCCCTGTGTTGGAAAATGGAAATTTAACAATACCAACCCCATCCAGCTGTGGTGAGACCCTAGTTACACAAGGGTGTGCTCGGTGCATGGTAGCTGTTATGGCTTTTTGGTTAGCTGCCTTCTCAGCACTGTGCGACCATTCTTGGAGTCCCTCTTGGTTTGTCCTTATGTATTAATTAATGTGACTATCTGTGAGAAGATGACACCACCTCAGGTTAGCGGAAGCCCCGAGATGGTGCAGGTGAATCACATCACGGGCACACAGAGGGTGCTCAGGCCTGGCCTTCTCCCATCTCTCCAGGCAAGTACTGAGGCCGAATCCATTTTCTGTGGGATCTGTAATCTCACTCCATCCACGTGGACATACGCCCCAGCCGGCACAGATGGCTTCCGAGGACAGGTTTCCAGGTTTTTGCCCCGTGGCTGACTGCATCCACCCATAACCAGATGTGGTTTCCATGTAGTTCTCACCTAACTGGCATCACTGCTGGGAGAACACCCGCTGAAGTTCCCTCCATTTCTTTCTCCCTCCCATCCCTGTTCTCTAAACATAAATTAAAAAACATATTTAAAAAAATTTTTTTAAAGATACATCCACATCCAAACCCCCAATACCTATGAATGTGACCTTTCTGGAAAAAGAGTCTTTACAGACGTAATTACATTCAGAATCCCCAGAGGACACCCTCCTGGACTATCTGGGTGGGTCTGGGCGGGCCCTAACTCCAATGACAGGTGTGTGTGTGTGTGTGTGTGTGTGTGTGTGTGTGTGTGTGTGTAAGAGAAACATGGGGAGAAGAGACAGCCATACGGAGACAGAAGCAGACATCAGAGTGACGCAGCCGCAAACCGAGGGATGGAGCCGCCAGAAGCTGGAAGGGGCGGGGAAGGGTTCTCCCCAAGAGCCGTCAGAGGGGGTGCAGCCCCGCAGACATTGTTCAGGCTCCTGGCCTCCAGACTGCGAGAGCACACCCCTGTTGTCCTAAGCCATCAAGTGCGTGGTGACGGGTTACAGAAGCCCTTAATCTAGTGAATGTGTAAACCAGGGAGAAGCACGGAGTTTGGCACCGGACACGCCAGATTTAAGCCCCAGCTCTGCCTCTAACTAACAGTCTGATCTTGGGTGGGTTCTAACATCTCCGAGCCTCTGTTTGCTCCTCTGTGGGTATTATTTACAATCCCACGAATCGAATGAGTTCACGCCTATGATGCCCTAGCACACTGCCAGGCACGCTCATGGAACCGTAGCTTCTCCCCTTGTCCAGATAAGGAAATCAGGCCCAGAGTGATACCTGCCAAGCTGCTCTGGAAACCCCAGGAACCCGACTGCTCTGCTGGCCCTTGGTAACCTGCCGCGGCTGGGGTGGGACACAGAGCCCTGTGCTGGAACTTCAGACCTGGAAGTTGCTCTCATCCGTAACAATGAATTCAAAACCCCTCTCCCACTTTACAGATGGGAAAACTGAGGCCTGGAGAGGGAAAGACATAAGGTGCAAGGTTACATAGAGTACCGGTTCTCCTGACGTCTGGGAGGCCAGGTTCCTTCTACCTCTCCAGGCTGCTCTCCCAGGAGCTAAGTCCCAGGTGAGGGTTTGAGACAGCTGAGGCCGGAGGAAAAGGGAGCTCCGGTCCAAGGCTTCGGAGTCCCTGAAGTGGCCCTGGGCCCTTGGTAGATGCCTACATTCTGGGCCCCGTGTCTGGTGACGACCAAGGAAGGGCAGGTCCGTGGGGGGAACCGTCTCCATCGCTGTCACCATCTTTGCCACCATCTCCATCACAGCAGCTACACAGACTCAGTGCTTAGACGGCCTGACATATTCTCCCGAATTCTAGCATCACACTTCCATTGATGATCTCGCTTAGTTCCTCTAACAACCCTACAACATTGCTACCACTACTGTCCTCACACACAGGAGAAAAGTGAGCCCTAAGAGTGTACTGGGTTGAATGGGTGCCCCCAAAACTCACGTCCACCCAGAACCTCGGAATGGGACGTTAATTTGGAAACAGGGTCTTTGCAGATGAAATTCATTAAGATGAAGTTGCACTTGATTTGGGTGGGCCCTGAATCCAGTCTGACCAGTGTCCTTACAACAGGGACACACAGACAGAAGGAACACGGGGCCATGTGAAGACAGAGGCAAAAACCGGAGCGACGCAGCCGCAAGCCCAGGGAGGCCAAGGGCTGCCAGTGTGCACGGATGCTAGGAAGGAAGGGCTCCTCCCGGGAGCCTCAGAAGGAGCGTGGCCCTGCCTGGCTTCAGACCTCTAGCCTCCTAGGCTGTGAAGAATCCATTTCTTTAAGCCGTGCAGTTTATGTAACTTGTCACAGCAGCTTGAGGAAGCTCATACAGTGGGGCTCACCGTCTGGCCAGCCATGGCCTAAAACATGGAAGCAATGTCTGTCAAAACTGCTCCACTCCCCAGCTGTCCCAGCAAAAGGACTTCTGTCGTCAGGAACACAGAATGTTAGCACTGAACGGAAAGGGGGCCGCTGAGAGTGTTTACTGAGCACTTACCAGGTGCCCGCCGCCCTGCACAGCAAGTGCCACATGTGCGTTCTTTATGCCACTGGGTCTGCACCACCACCGAGGGAGGTGAGCATGATAAACCCATTGTCCAGGTGAGGAACGCTGAGGCTAAGAGGGGTGAAGTAGCTCACCAAAAGTCCCTCAGCAAGGAGTGGCAGAGCCTGGGCGGGGCCTCGGGTCCAACAACCCCTAACCCCTATCACACCTTCTCCACCCTCTATGTCAAGTTCAATCCCTTTGTTTTACAAATGAGAAAGCAGAGGCATGGCTGGAGCAGCGATCACAAAGGCTCTGCCCACTGTGGGGAGCAGCTTACATAGGGCAGCTGCCAGGCGGCTGGGGTTCGGGGAGGGGTTCCCCCTATTTGCAGACAAAGGGTGGCTGCTCTTAGGACCAGCCGGGCAGCAAGGGCTGCAAGCTCCGTCCCGCCCACCATTCGACAGGCGTGGCGAGTGGCCAGAAATTAATTAGCTGTCTCAGTTTTGGCAAAGCCCAAGGAAGGAAAAGTGGTTAATTACAATGAGACCCAGTGAGTGTGTCACTGGAGAAGATTAACAGCTGGACCACAGAAACACAGGGCCCCTGAGCAGAACACGAGTAGGGAGGCCGCCAAGGTCAGCAACAAACAGGGCAGACTCCTGGTTCAAAAGCCACAATATGCTCATGGAAGCAGGGAAGAGAAGCTCATCTCCATCACCCGGGCTCTGCTTCTGGCTTAAAGGATGGCCGGACCGAGGGATGGGGCAGCCAGACATAACGAGGCCCCAAGAAAGCAGAGTTCCTCAAGTGTGACTTGTCAACCCATGGGTCTCTGGAAGGAGGTCATGCCCCCCCACCCCACAAATACCTACTGATGTGACATCTGAGTGTCAGCCCCTAGGGTGGGGCTCCCGCTATGAACAAAGGACTCTCCCCCAACCCCACATGTGCCCATTTCGGAGGGAGAGAGAGACAGGAGCAACCACGTGCTTGAAAATGTGCATGGTCCCTGCTCTGATGGGGGGCCACACAGGGAACCGTGGGGACACAGAGGAGAAGGATCAGAGAAGGCCCCTGGAGGTAAGATTCCCTAAGTGGAGAAGGAGTTATTCTAGAGAGAACAGAGGCCTGAGGTCGCTGCACATTTTATTTCCCTCTTGTCTGGTAGTTGGGGGATTTTTATTATAGATCCCAACTCAACAGAGCGAATCTCATGAATAACGTGTCAACTAGATATTTAAGAAATGCTTAGTGATAGCTCCTTAGGGCCAGGTATTGAGCCAGAAAACAGGACAGAAGATGAATGGGACACAGTTCCTGCCTTCCAGGAGCAGCCAGCGTAAAAGGGAAGGCAATCAGAGTAACAAATAATTGCGCTGCAATTAGAAAACATGCCCTGGCTGGTGTGGCTCAGTGGGTTGAGTGCCAGCCTGGGAATCAAAGGGTCGCCAGTTCAATTCCCAGTCAGGGCACATGCCTGGGTTGCAGGCCAGGTTTCCAGTAGGGGGCACATGAGAGGCAACCACACATTGATGTTTCTCTCCCTCTTTCCCTCCCTTCCTCTCTCTAAAAATAAATAAGGACAGAAAATCTTTAGAAAAAAGATATTCCCATAAAGAAAAGTTAAAAAAAGAAAACACTGTTTCACGACCATATACTTTTGTTTGGGTCTCCACTCTTTCTACGTAACAGGCTCTGGACAAACACACTGGATTTACATCCTTGATTTAATCCTCCTAACAAATGCGGTAAGCACTCACAGCACGTGGCGGGGGGGCAGGGGTCAGGGAGGCAGAGAGACTTGCCCAAGGTCACACAGCCTGCAGGTGGCAGTACCAGGACTCGAGCTGGGTCCCTCTGACCCTATGATGCTTACTTTTACGCATCAATTTGGTGAGGCTACAGTTAGCCAGTTCTTTAGTCAAACAGGAACCTAGGTATTGCTGGGAAGGTATTTTGTAGATGTGGTTAAGATCTACAGTCAGCTGACTTTAAGTAAAGGAGAGTACCCTTGACAATGAAGGTTAGCCTTTAGGACAAAAATGCGGTTTCCAGTGTAATTCAAAAATAAAATTAAAATTACTGTGATTAACATGTTAAAAAAAAAAAAAAAAAAAAAAAAAAAAACCTGAGGCTTCCCTGAGGAAAAAGAAAGTCTGCCTGTGGACCACAGCCTCATTGTCGCCTGAGGGTCCCCAGCCTGCCAGCCTGCCCTACAGACTTGGGACCTGCCGAGCCAGACCCCACCGTCACATAAGCCGATTCCCCGAAACACATCCAACTGGTTCTCATTCTCTGGGAGGGCCCTGACGGACACAGACCCGAAAGCCCAGGCTCTCAGCTAAGGCTGGTGCCACACGGTCCCCTCACCTGGAAAAGGGCAGCGACAACCACCGCCAGCATGGGTTGTGGCGGGGGCCAAATGGGATGAGAGGCAGCGCGATAAAGCGGAGAGAGCACAGGCTCTGCGGACAGACACTCACGCTGGTGTCCTTGGGCAAAAGTCTGACATCTCTGAGCCTCAGCTTCTTTGTCTGTAACGAAGTCTTGTGACATTATTAACAAAGCGCATGCGCGTGCTGGCCACAGCCACGGTTGGCAGGGTCTCGACCATTTCAAGTCCTTACTATCGCCAAGGAAAGGTTCCAATCCCACAGTCCCATGTAAAAATATTGCCCACAAGTTCGTCATTTATAATGACCCCGTGTGGATGCTACACGCGGCCTGGCCTGTCCCCCACCCCCCAGGCACACTCTGAAGACAAAGGGGTAAGGCAGGCCCCGCAGAGCATTTCACGCACGGTCCCCCCGCTGACTCAACACCCACCCTGGGAGTGGCGGTCAATCGATACACACCCGTTTTGTTCACAGAAGGAAGCTGACCCAAAGGGGGGAGGGGCCCGTCTGGGAGTGCAGAAAGGGCAGGGCCAGGATCCAAACTGGCTGTTCCGAAAAGCCCAGGTGTCCCACCCCTAGGCCTTCGGCCAGGCTGTGCATCACCTATCACGTCTCCCGCTGCCTGACACACGGCACAGCTTCACTTTTGTTTCATTTACTAACAACTGATTAGTTTAATAACTTTATAAACCAGTCTCCCTGCTCCATGGCCTCTCCCAATCTCTGGCTGTATGAAAAAGTCCTTTGGCTACTGTTGGAATCAGAGGGTATCATGAGGTCGACCTTCTTCACAGACATCGCTCCATGGACACTTGGCCGGCGTGGATTCTGGGAGTTCAGGGGCCCTGGGAGCAAAGGCTGACTGCCTCTACCCACCGCGGCCCTCAGCCAGCGAACCCCCATCCCTGAGCCTCAGCGTCCTCATCTGCCAACGGGCAACGACTATGGTGCCAGCCTCCAAGAGCTGGGAGAATTAAGTAGGATCATATACGAGGCACCCAGCAGAGCTCTAACCACCTCGTCAGCACTCAAGAAAGGCCGGGGGTTCTGATGTGGTCGTGAAGTCCCGTGGAGTCGACATGCTAGGCTTTGCTGTTGCGCCCTCTCGTATCTGGGAGGACAAGGCTGAGCAGGTGCAGGCAGTGTCTGGGGGCTCCCTGCCCCAGCCTCGCTCCGGGCAGGAAGGAATGGAAAAATCACTAGATGAGGGGCATTTCCTAGCACTTCAGGAGGATAAGCTTTTGTAACCAAGGGAAACAGATTTACCTCCATCTGTCCTGCAGGGGTATCTGGGCTGACCTGGAGAAGCAGCCTTTCTGCCTTGGCTTAATCCCTCTCCCTGGAACCCAAGTGCTAGGCAACCGGCCAAAGGGCTTCATCATCACCAACAATCTCCTGTTACTGGCCCAGCCCTGCACTAAAGCCAGATAGCTTCCCTCTTAACCTTTGACCTCACCGTACCCTCCACCGAAAACACTTCCTCCCAGCAGCAGGCCTCTGCTTAGTGCCCCCTTCTCCTCAGCCTCACCGTGTGCACCTGCAGCCCGCCAGGCTCTGTCCCCAGGCCTGTTTTAGTTGACTTCACTGCCCACAGCCTTTCGCCTCACATCTGGTTTGTCATCGTCTATCTCTTCCCCATGAGAACGTCACCTCCGTGAGGGCAGGGATGGTGCCTTGCTCACCGCTGCGTGCCCCACGCCTGGAAGTGTGCCTGGTACTCAGAGGGGCTGTGGCATGGATGTTCCCCACGACCCTGCCATGTAGGTGTTTTTCTTTCCAATAAATACAATTTTATTTTTTTAATTGTATTCTTTTTCACTACCATTCAGTGCCCTCATACCTCCCCCCAACCCCTTGCAATCACCACCTGTTGTCCGTGTCCATGAGTCCTTTTTCCTCTCTGCCCAATAGGTGTTTCTCTATCACCTCCATTTCACAGACGAGAAAACGGGCTCAGTGAGTGAGCCCAAGGGCAGATGGCCAGCAAGCAACAGACCTGGATTTGAACCCCACTCTCTGCCTCTGAAGTGTGCGGCTGCCTCGCCAGCTGCAGGCCCTGCACCAGGAAACGGGGTTCTCTGGGGCCTATCAGGCATTGTCAGTGGCCCTCAGGCCGGACGACCTGTGCAGGAAGCCACTTCTCCCGCTCCCGGGTACCCTGATCTCCAGCCACCCCTGGCTCTCCCTTAGCCCAGGTAATTCCAAGCATGGAAAGAGACACAAGAAGAGGGGGCAAGGGGTTAGGGAAGACAGGCTCCAGTCCTGACTTGCCACTAACTCAAAAGACACAGAACAACTCCAGGCCCCAGTTTCCTCCCTTGTAAATCAGATGGGCTAAAATACCCTTGACATACAAGGTGGCAGAAGCCAGGGCAGTGGTTACAAGTGTCAGCATGGCCTGATCTCAACCTGACTCTGAGACTTGGAGCATGTCATATCTCTTCTCTGAGCCTCACCTTTCCTCATCTATAAAATGGGACTCACTTCACACAGGTATAAGGGTTAAATAAAATACTCTATGCAGGGCACGTGGCATAAAATAAGTGCTCAATGAAAAGAATCATCACCCATGATTCAAAATGCTAGGCCTTGGTGAAAGGCAGCTTCCACAGGGAGAAGAGCGAGGCTGTTGCCACCTCTTTCTGTGTGATGTTCATTGAATAGAGTTCAGAGGACTTTGAAGTTTGAGTTCTTTCCATTTACCAAGAAAGATTCGGCAAGCGACAAAAGACACAATTCTTCCGCACACACCCACCCAGGCCAGAGACAAAGCTACTGATTTCTGCAGCTGCACTGGGAGCCATAAATCAACAGAGCACAACCCAGACACCCCATCCTACCCCATGTCCCCCAGCTGGTAATGGGGCTGCTGAAGCCTGCACGATGCGCAATTACTCATTTAAGCCAGGCTTTCTGTCCTGCCCACCCCACGATTATCCCTCTTCCTGGGCATATTATGATGTTCTGGGTAGCCAATTGGATTTAGAGGTCCCAGGACTCTGAGCTTAATGAAATCATGCCTTGCCCTTGCACAGCCCCCTTCCTCTCAAAGTCCAGGCATCATCTGCCAGGCAGGGGAGAAAGAGAATCTGAGATCACAGCCTCTGAGAAGCATTCTTCAAATCTCAGCCATAGTGACAAGAGCCTGAAATTGTCTTATCTTTCCTCCACCCAAACCTGCACCCACTGGTTGGCCAGTGTTGCCTCGTATACCTCAGTGATGGGAAGCTCCCTATATTACACAGCGCCCATACCTTCTTGGAGAGCTTTGACAGTTGCAAAATTTCTTAGAGAAATCTTGAGATGTGCGCCCTGGCTGGTGTGGCTCAGTGGACTGAGTGCTGGCCTGCAAACTAAAGGGTCGCCAGTTCAATTCCCAGTCAAGGCACATGCCTGGGTTGCAGGCCAGGTCCCCAGTAGGGGGTGCTCGAGAGGCTACCACACATTGATGTTTCTCTCCCTCTCTTTCTCCCTCCCACCCCCTCTGTCTAAAAATAAAATAATTTTTTTTTAAAAAGAAATTATAAGATGTGTACAAACATAAGTGTTCAAGAATGTTCACAGACGCATTATTTAGATTGGCATAGTACTGGAAACAACGTAAGTCCCCCCAAAGGGAACACATTCATGTAATGCAGCCATCAAAAAATCATGTTTTCAGAGAATGTTTGCTAACATAAGAATGTGCTCATGACATAATGTTAAGCAAAAAGGCAGCTTACAAAATATTTTATATGATGCGATCATTATGTATAGTGTGATCCTCACGTCATTGAAACACAGAGGGGGCTAAAAAGAGAAGGAGAGAAAGAGAAGGAAATATACCAAAAAGACAAAGATTTCCTCTGAAATAACTACTGTGTTACCTTTATAGTAAAAGGAGGTTTCTAATATTGAACTGATAAAGTTTCCCTACAGTTTCCACCCAAAAATTCTACTTCCTGTGGGGCTCAATATATATCGATCAAATGAATGAGAAGCGAGTCTCACTCCTCTTCTAACTAATAGAAATAATAGAAAATGTTTATTGAATGCTCACTAAATGCCTGGCTCTATGCCGAAGTCCTTCACATCATGCCTCGCGAACTTCTCATAACCACCCTATATGGGTCTATTGCTATTCTCATTTCACAGAGAAGAAAACTGAGGCTTAGAGAGGTTGCGTCTGTATGGCCCAACCTCATTCTCTTAGCAAGTGGCACAGCTGGGGATGTGATCCCAGGTCAGTCTGACTCCAGTGTCCAGGCTCTCAACAGCTGTTACCCCATGCAGAGGCCTCAGAGGTTTGCCCTGTTCCTGCCTTCTCTAACAGACACCCCCATGCTCACCCCCACCCCCCTTGTGCCTCATGGACGGCAGTAGCAGAGTCGAAGTGGAGTGGTTTTGGAGTCAGAAAGACCCAGGTTTGCACCCGTCAGCCCTGAGTGGCACCTACGCCCTCATCTGTACGTGAGAATCTATAGCCCCAGTGGCAGAGCCGTCGTGAGGCTTGGACAAGCCTCTGGCATGTGGCGGAAGCTCAGGAGAGGCTCCTCAGTACCCTCTGTGACTCCTCTGGCCTCAGTCACTTGTGTCTGAGTCACACACTCCCCAGGGAATGAACCCAAGGCCTGGGAAGTGTTGGCTCCGGGTGAAGGCCAGGACACAGAGCAGGAACACCAGCCAGGGCTGCTGCTCGCTGTCCCTGCTGCTCCTCACCAGGGGTCATCTGGCCTAGCCTCCTGCCTTCTTATAAGTCCAACAGCGCCTCAGGGGACAACTGAGGCCAGGGTGTCGGTGACCAGTCCGAGGTCACGCGGCTCCCTTCCATACCCTGAGCTGGCCTGTCTGGTTTCCCCACACTGAGGCCCTCCCCATCCAATCCTCCCCACAACCACCCACACCAAATTCATCCTCCTGAACACCATTCGGGACAGACAGATGGTTCCAAAGTCCTTTCCCCCATGGCCTGTGACCCAAAGCTCCCTCATTTCCCAGCACGGCCACCTTACCGTGGGACCCGAGGGCCTGTCCAGCCCGTGCTCCCATTGTCTGGACTTGAAAGTGGAGCCCCAGTACAACCCCTGGCCCCTAACACGGCCCTGCCAGGCCGTCTCCTTCCTCAGTCCTCCCACCAATTAATTACCTGGGGCTGGTCCCTGGAGTGCCTCTAACACATGCACCTCCTCGGGAACTTTGGAAGCAGAGACCATAGCTGGTGGATTCATCCCCGGCTCCAGAGCTGGGCCAGAGCGAAGCTCACAGCAGGCACCATGCCAGCCACGGTGAGGAGGACACCTGCTGGCAAGGCTTCTCCTGCTTTTGTCCCTACACCCTCTCCCCTGTCACAGCCACCCAGCCCTGACACTCTAATCTCAGCCACAGGAACTTTCCCGCCCTCTGCAGCTCTGGAGCATCCACCGAACCTCTCTTTGCTCATGCTGTTCCCTGTGTCTGGAATGCTCCGCCCCATGTAACTACCCAGGGGGTCCTGACAGGCCTGGCTGGGTTAGGAGCCAGAGGCCATGCTGAGGCTTAAGCTGAGAGCCTGGGAGTGGGAGCTGGGGCTGGACAGGTCTGGCAAGGGTCAGCATCAGCAAATGCTTGTTGAGAGAGCAAATGTGCAGACGATGCAGGAAGTAGGAGAGGGCCCGAGGCGGAAAACAGTCAGACCTCAGGGCTACCTGCTCTGCGTGCCTGGAGCAGCTGCAGGGGTGCGGTCACCTGAGGGCTTACAACGAGCCAGGTGCTGGGCCGTGGCCTTTCACGTGCAGGAGCTCCCTATCCTCCCGGTAATCTACAACGATCACCCCAACTTTACATGGAGGTTCAGGGAGTCAGGCTGTTTGCCCAGGATGTGACTGAGCTGGGATTGAGATGGGGCACTACCTGAACTCCAGCTGTGACCTTTAGGACTGCACTGTGTCACCTCCCTGGGATCTCTCCTGGCCTAGGGGCACCGGGTCCATGGACCCTGACCCAGGCCACAAGAGATGGGAGGGAGACAAAAGGGAAGAAGTTTATGGGGGGCCCCCAAAATCAAGATGGGGACTCAGAGCTCCCAATCCTGAAAAGCTGACACCTGAGCACCTCCCAGAAACCCATGGCACCTGGGTAGTAGACAGAGGGGACACCGGAACCTGTCACAATCTGCCCCAGCCCACGGCGCCTGGCTCAACCTCCCCTCCCAGCTCCGTGCTGCAGTCACCTGGGTTGGGAGGGAAAACATGATGCTTTATCAACACCATCTTATTTTTAGGACAAAAGGGCCTGGGAGGCAGGTACTAGAATCTACATTTTACAATGGAAGAAACTGAGATGCAGCGTGGCCATCCAACTTGCTAAAAGATCTTAGCAGGTGGCAGAGCCAGTGTTTAATCCAAAGGGACATGAGCTGAGGGAGAGATCAAGGGGCAGAGAAGCACAGAGCCCAAAACAGAGAATCAGGAGGAACGGGGGCGAGGCGAGGGCGGAGTTGGAGTGGTAAGAGAAAGAGCAGGGCGCCAACCTGCCGAAACCAGGATCAGGGAGAGGTGGAGGCAGGGAGCCAGAGCGGGCTGTGGCACAGACAAGAGGCCAAGTGGAAAAGCACGGACTCCGTTTACCCACCTGGATTCTGGGGCAGGCAGAAGGAAGATGGAGTGATGTGTCAGAAATGGTGGGGGCTCCCTCTAAGCTCTTCACACTCCATCTTGCCCAGAGGGCTGCCAAAGGGGACTCTGAGATGCCGGCCCTGCTCAGAGCACTGACTCCGCCCAGAAACAGGGGTTGCCCAGCATCTGTTCTGAGGACCCACCGAGTCACTGACCAGCCGAACTCTTATCATGGGACTAGGGAGTGATGCTCTGCTTGGGGAGCAGATGTCCCGCAAGATCCTGCTCACTCTTTGGGAACCACAGGCTGTTTCCCTAGAAGCCCCTCTCTGCATCCCGAAGGAGGAGTGGGCCTCTCAGGCAAGCCCGTGAAGTGGGGAGAGATGCAGGATACAGGAGGGAAAGGAATGGAGAATGCTCCGTGATGTCCGATTCTGAGATCCCTGTGTTCCTGTCTTTCACACCTCTTCCGAGTTGTCTTCCCACCAGAAGCTCCTCCCTCAGCTTTTCACTCAGTTGCCCCTTCCTCATCCATCAGCTCCTCTGGAGGCCTCCTCTGAGCTCCCTGCCCAGGTGAGACCCTCCCCCCATCGCGGGCTCCCAAACCCCCACTGATTCTTCCACAGCTACAAATTTAAGCTTGTTGGGTGACCAGCCAATGAACGCCGACTCTCCCACTAGACTCTAAGCTCCATAAGGGCAGGAGCTCCCTGCCCCCATCTCCTCATCTCAGCATCCAGCACAGAGCAGCCATAGAATTTTCTCGAATTATTAACTCTTACCATTCCTTCACACAGATACCCTCCCTGTTCTCAAAGAGCTTGAAAGGCTCAGAGACAGCATGCTATCGTATTTAGTGCTCACAACACAGGATGCGTTGCATTCCCACTTCACAGGCAAAGAAATGAGCTTCAGAGGTGACGTCTCCAGCCCCAGTGCACAGCGAGTATGTGGCTCCAATCTCAGGATTGGAACTCAGATGTCTGGCTTCAGAGCCCGAGCTCTGACACTATACGACCCTGCTCTCCTGCCCCAAGGGTCCTCCAGATTTTCCCTTGCAAACCTTCCCTTCCCTTCCTCCTACCCCGCAAACTGCCTAAGCTCAAGATTGACAAGCAGAGTTCATTCATTCATTCATTCACCCAACCAATCAACTGACTCCTTACTGGTTGTGCCAGGCCCCACATGGGGGGCCAGGGAGACAGACAGAGCAGAGGCTTTTCTCTGTCCCGGGCTCCCCTCTCCCCACTGCTCTTGGGACTTTGCCAGCAGAAGCCGAGCCCCAGGCAGCCGCCCTGTCCCCAGTCTCCCACTCAGTGGGGAAGGACTAACTCTGAGCCTCCCTCATTCCCCTCCCTCTCCCCCAAGGACAGCAGCCTAAAATACATGGGCCAAACAATGTAGAGGCTCACCGTCCTTTTGTCCCCATCATCCTCTGAGGGTTCTAGGACAAGAGGAGGGACAGGTTTGGCCTCCTCCTTCCATGCATTTCTTTGACTGTCCCCTATCCCAGGCAGCTCTGAAAAAAGTTCTGGACTTGGAGTCACAAGACCAGGGTTCAGCTCCACGCCTAGCTAGCTGTGGGCCTTCAGAACAAGTCACCCTGCCTCTCTCTGAACCACAGATTCCTCATCTGTAAAACAGGGATGATGACAAGGATTCTAATGCTTACCCGACAGGGAGGTAGGTGAGGACTGAATCATTCAGACCCAGATATACGGTTATCACACAGATGGGCCGCCAGGGAAATGCCTTAGCAAAGTGGAGGCCCAGGGGGCTTAGCAGCACTGCTAGCAAGATGCACTTGATCAGGTGATTTGGGGAAGGTCAGTTGTGGGCACCCCGAGCAGGCTGAGCCGAGGGCCTTCCCTGAGTAGATCCTCGGAAATGGGAGGCCTTCCCCTAGCTCAAGGGCAGTGGGGGCACTGAGCCCATCAGCCCACCAGCCAGAGGCCCTGGGACTGGGACTGCACACACTGGCGCTCAGCTTTTCCCAGGCTAGAGCACCAAGGGCCCCCCCAGAGAGGGTATATGCCAGGACCCTGGAACTCTCAGAACAGTAGCTACTGTCAGGCCCTCCTGAGGGCGAGCGCCTCCCTCACTGTGGAAAACTCCTCCTCTTCATCACACAGACAGCTCCCACTACGGGGTCCAGGCACCCGGCCAGCTGCATTATATATGCTCTCCCATCAACACCGCGCAAAAGCCCTGTTGAAGAAGGCCCTGTTATCACCCCATTCTATGGATGAAGAAAGTGAGGCTCAAAGAGTCTAAATGACTTACCCAAGTCCCAAAGCCAGTTCATGGCAGAGCCGGCTGGCCCAACTCTAAACACTATACTATCCCCAAAGGCAAAGTGGAGAGAATCACTGACCAAAAAATGCAAAGCAAAGATCAGCGCTGCCTGTGTTGGGGGAATTTGCCCACGGTAGCTGGTGATGAGTCACTGAAAACACAGGAAATTCTTGTGTCTTCCACTCTTCCTGGGGGAGCAAAGATCCCCTGGAGATCATGTATGCCAAAGCCCCCTCAACACCCCCCCCCCGAATACTGTACTCCAGCACTCTGTGCTCCGTCCTGCAGAGATGCTGTACTTCCCAGCGGGGGAGACTGAGTGTCTGTCCTTCAGACAGAGAAACAGAGGCTGGTGGGAGGTGGGGTGGGGGAACGTTGCCCTCCCTTGGATGGGCATCAGTGACTGCACTGAGACCACAGTCCACAATGTCTCCCTGCCCTGCCCGGGGGCACCATGGCCCAGAGAGGTTTAGGGCTGTGCCCTCAAGCAACCAGCACAGAGGACCCATTTTCAACTAGAGGTAAATACCAGGACATCTTTGTTGTTATAAGAATAGGAGTTTCCTTTCGATCCCTTTGCCCCTGTCTGAACTAGCAGAGCTGGGGCAGGTGGCTGCTTGTGGGGCAAGCCAATGGCGTTTCAGACTCCCCGAGAGGTTCATGGATACCGAGGAGAGAGCCTCACTTCCCGATGTGAAAGTACCAACTCCAGCCCAAGCAAACCACTGCTGCCTTTGGTTTAAAAAAAAAAAAAATGAGAGGAGAAAATGGGAAGGGCATTTGTGAAGAGGATCTGAGGCCTCTAGAAATCACAGAACTCCTGACCAGATGGCCACTGGGGACAGGAGCAAAGACCTGACTGGCTGTCCCAGAGCAGATGCCCACGGTGCCCAGGAACCATGGCTCTCCATCCCCAAACACACACGAGCGTGCAAACACAAGTGTCCGTGGCCACTCTGGACACTCCCCTCCCTCTAGGGTGTCAGGGGTTTGACAAGAAACGACACACTGTCACATTCTCATACAGAGAGAATCACACACTGACAGTGTGGGACAAGCACACACCGGCACCGGGACCCCCAAGGATGATCCCCAAGTGTGATTTGGTGAGTTCCCCTACAAGCATGGAGCAGACACACACACACACACACGCATGCACACTCCTGTCGCCCCAGCTGCAGAGACAGCCTGTACACAGCCGTCTCCCCAGAAGGCCCAGGGCACCCCGGGCATCTCTGCCCACCCCTATGGGTTTCGGAGGCCCAAACAAACAGAGCATTTGTTCTGTCACAAACACAGAGTCACCCACTCACGAACTGGCAGATACACAAACTGCTGCCAAAAAGTCCCACATAGCCTGATGCAGAGGCGAGGGAATGCCCACAGATGATCAAATGTTATTTACACACACACACACACACACACACACACACACACACACACAATGCATATTTCAGCGTCCTCCTTTCAATGGAAGTGGTCTTCCCGCTTGGCCCCATACGCCCCCTGCAGGAGGTACGGAGTCCCGGGGGGGGGGCGGTCTGGGGTCCGAGGTCAGGGTCCCAAGTCTGCAGTCCCTACACTACCCCGGTCCAGCCCGGTGGCACCACTCCGCAGCGGACTCACCGGACGATGCCGAACATGACGAGCACGTTGCCCAACAGCCCCACGGCGCACACCGCTGAGTACAGCGCGGTGATGGCGATAGCCAGGGCGAGGGATGAGGCGCTGCGGGCGCTCGGCGGCCCCGATGCATTGGTGCCAGAGCTGGGGAAAGCGCTGGGGAAGGCGTCCGAAGCGGTGGCAAGGAGCGGGGACTGCAGCTCGGTGTCAGTGGAAGTAGCCGACTCCATGGCGGCCGGGCGGCCCGCGCCGCGTTCCTCTCCACCGTGCGCCCAGGGCGCAGAGACCAGGCGCGAAGAACGCTCCAAGGGTCGAGGCTGAGGCCACGACGCCGCCGGCTGCAGCGCCCTGGCCGCCTCGCTCCCTCCGCGCCTCCTTCTCCCGCCTCGCCGCCCGCACAAACCCTTCCCCGGAGCTCTCCTGCCCGCTCTCCTAGCCCAGAGCGCTCTGAGCTGGGAGCCTTTGCGGACTCCTCGGACGCGCCCGCCGCACGCACCACGTGGCCCCGAGGCAGCCTCCAGTCTGCGCCCGAGATCGGAGGCGGGTGCTGCACCACTGGCTTGGAGCTGGGCCGAGGAAGCTTCCCAATCTCTCCCTAGAGACACTCCGCGGGCTCGGGTGTACCCCACCCCAGCCCGAACTCACCGCCTCCTGTCCCTCAGTCCCCCACCCCCCATCCCACACACCCCTTTAAAGGCTGCTTTGGAGTCAGGAGGACCTGAAGGTGAATCCCGCCTCTCACCCTAGCACTGATCAATAATGACCTTGAGTGAGTCACTTAACCTCTTTCAACTTCATTAGCTTCATCTGTAAAAGGATAATCACACCACCTGGCTCAGAGGGTTGTTGGGGAGATTAACATGATGCGAGTAAAGAACTAGCTCAGTGCCAGCACGCAGTAAGTGCTTCATGAATAAGCATTATTTTCCGGGGTTTTCTTGCACCCCATTCCTTCACTCAATAGATTTTGGAGGGGCTGCTGAGTATAAGAGCCAGGTACTATTGGGGATCTGTTAGTGCACAAAACCAGAGGCAGCCCCTACCTCATGGGGTCACAGCCCAGAAGAGAAGAGACAACAGCCCTAAAAATCACACCAATGAAGATATAGTAACAAGTTGAGGAGAGTGAAGGAAAGCAAGGCTTTCCTGTGGCCGGGCCGGGGCGGCGGGGCGGGGAGGGGGGGGGCGGGGGGCGGGGGGCGGGGCGGGAGGGCGGGAGCCAGAGGTCTGGCAGGCTTCCCGGAGGAAATGACACTTAGGGTGAAAGGTGAAGTTTGGGGAGTAACTGACTTAGAGAAGAAACCAGGAAAGAGCATTCCAGACAAAGCAACCACGTATCCACATGTGCAAAGAAGACACGGCGGTCAGAGGGAATGAAAGGAGGCCAGGAAGAGGGGAAGGAGGCAGGGAGCCCATGTGGAGAGAACAGGATGAGGTGGTGGGCAGGGGCTCAACAGAGGGTCATTTTTGCATACTCCTCCCTTAACCTGGCCTGCCCACACCCAAAACCATCCTCCTTCTTGGGGCTCCCGTCCTTGCCCGAGCATTCTCTCGGCTAACCATTTCTCTGTGCTGGGTGCGGTGATAAATGCATCAGCACTTTGGAGTAGATTCTGTTATGTGTCCCCATTTTACAGATGAGAAGACTAGACTAGACACTAAATGATCCCATATGGCAATTATTTCTATCTGAGTTTGCTTCCTCCTTGGGGACACGAGGCCTGGTTGATCCCTGCACCCAGTAGAGGGCTGGGGTCACAGGGGGTGCTCGGAAAATGATGGTTAGATGAATAAAGGTGGGTGATGGTTAGGCGAATACAGGTGAATGAATGGAGTGGGACCACACTGGGGTTCCTGAGCTCTAGGTTTTGAGGTGCTGCTCTTGACCCTGAGAGTGGCTGGGCAAGGACCCCTCACCCCTATTACTCTCCAAGATGGCTTGAGTCATCCATCTATATGCAAGGCTCTCACCCTTCCCCAGAAAGAACAAAGAATTCCCAAGTTCACCCTCCCCTCCATTCTCTCTGCCCCTCCCAGCTGCTGTCCAAACCCCTTGATCAGCTGCAGTGGGCTCCTCCCCCCTAGGCTTTCCCATTTATCACCTAAGGACTCATCAGAGAGGTGGTTTTCGCTCTGTGGTCAGATATGCTGCTGAAACTCTCTCCCCTGTACCTACGGGCCTTGTACTTAGAGACTTTTCTGGTGCCAGGGGAAAGAAATTGGAACAGGAAAGAGGAGGGCTATGTGATGAGAGTTCTGGCCCCCTCCCAACCCTTGCAATGAGCCAAATTCTCTCCTATCTCAGGATAGCTGCGCACTCCATTTCCTCTATTTGGAAGGCTCAGCCATGTCCGCAGGCCAGCGCTACTCGTCCTTCAGGTTTCAGCCTAAACATTGCTTCACTCACTGCCCCTCACCCCACCAACCAGACCAAGTTCCCTTGTCATTTGTTCTCGTAGCATCGTGCACCTCTTCTTCACAGAATGTGCCACATGTCACTTGGGCAGTCCCTGGGTTTCTGTGCATCACCTTTACAGCAGGTCTTGTGCACTCCTGCGCCCCCACCATGGCACAGTCCTGGCACTCAGTGAGTAAGTGATTGAATAGGAAGTTCGATTTCAACTTTGGTGAGCTCCTATTTTGATGAAGGAGACGGAACAGACACAGCTTACTACAGATCTAGGAATTCTTCTAAGGAGCTAAAACCCTTTGCGTAAACTCTGCAATCACATCTTACTTGGAACTGAAATACCAGATCCCAGCTCCAGACTGCGCTTGGCTTTTGGCCATCACTGAGTAAGGCTATCCTCACTCCTTGGCCTTGCATTTGGGATCCTCCAAGCGTGGTCCCAAACAGGGTTTATTTCTGTCCTCTTCCAGCTCTGTGTCCTATTCCCAACCCCAAAGGCATGCTCCAGCCACCCTGGGCTGAAAGGAATTTTTTTTAATTGCATTTCGCAATGTGTTTTGAGTCCTTCCTGGGTACAGAGATGCTATGTTGGAAACCTGTAGCTATGGTGGAGGCAAAAGGCAGAGAAAGATTCCCTTCCCTTCCCTGAGCCTCAGGCTTCTCATCTATACGGCAGAGAGAGGGGTAGGATCGGGCGAGCGTCTGGTGAAAGAGCCAATGCTCTGCCAACTGAGAAAGGCTGCCTAAGCATCACTGTTAAACCATGCGGATGAGTGAGACCACTGCTCTCTTAAAAGAGCTCACAGTCAAGAAGCTGTGAAAGATATGGCAAAGACCAAGTACGTGAGTGAAATATCATAATTGCCAAAAAAACATATATGCTATTATGGACAGCCCCTTTTAAGAGTCTGCTCTGGACAGAACAAGAAGTCATCATCTGCAACCCGCAACAGAGCCCTCACCGGTACCCGTCTATAGCGGCACCCTGATCCTGGACTTCCAGTGCCCAGAACTGTGAGAAATAAATTTCTGTTGTTTATAAGCCACTCAGTCTATGGTGCTTCGTTGTAGCAGCCCAAGCAAAGACACATGTCAAGTGCATGTCCATTGCTCCCATTGAGGACATTTCAGAAGAATGAGTGGAAACTTGAAAGGCATCTAAAGGGGATTTTGCCCTGACTTGTGTGGCTTAGTGGTGAGCCCAGGCCTGTGAACCAAAGTGTCACTGGTTCAATTCCCAGTCAGGGCACATGCCTGGGTTGCAGGCCAGGTCCCCAGTAGGGGGCGTGCTAGGGGCAACCACACATGGATGTTTCCCTCTTTTTCCCTCTCCCTCCCCTCTGTCTAAAAACAAATAAAATCTTTTAAAAAAATAAATTAAATAAAAGGGATTCCCTAATAGCCTCCCAAAGTGAGTACCTTAAAGAGATCAACCCTTGGATGTGAGCATTCTAGTCTATTTACCTTTAAAAGGCAGTCCCATTTCTGTGGTCACGACTCATAATGATCCTTTGGCTACCATCTATAGAGAGCTCGCTATGTACCAGGCACTGCGCCAAGTGCTTTGTGGGTTACCTCCTTTAATCTTCGCTGGCCCTAGAGGTGTGAGGTCCTACTATTATTGTTCCATTTTGCAGAGGTTAGGTGATCTGCCCAAGCCACCACTGGGATGCCACTCTGAAAGCCAGTCCTGCGACTGCCACACTATGTTGCCTCTCAGAGTAAAGACTAGAAAGTCACCCCCATAAAACACAAGAACTCATTGCTTCTGCTTCTGCTTGGCAGAGTTTTCCCCTTGAGTTCGCCCCTGCACCTGGTCAAGCACAGAGTAGACACAGCCCCTCACAGCTGGGTGACAGGATGGGTAACCCAGACTTGGCTTGGGGCTTGTCCTCATCCTTGATTTCAGGGGAAAAACAAGCACATACACGCATGGGAAATCCCAAGCCAGGGGGACATCAGAAGATGTCAGCAGTGGAGAAACAGAAATCGCAGAAGGAGTCAGAGCAGAAAGGAACTCCCTGGGGAAGCTATTAACAATTTAGTACGTGGGAATGTGGCTCCCACCTGCCAAAGAGACAGATCCGCCTGATGGAAAATACAGCGACTCCTCTGAGTGAGCGGGCAGCTCCCCTGGGCTGCCTTTCAGTCTGGCTCCATCTGCAAGTCCCAAGAGGGGGAGGACCTTAACAATAACCATAAAATAATAACCACTTACATTTGCAAAGCACTTTTGACTTTCCAAAGCACTTCCAGATGACTTCATCTTAGCTTGACACCATCTGGATACATGGGGAGGTCAGGTTTCATTATCTTTATTTTATAGCTAGGAAGACAGACATCTACAGAGCCTGGGCGAGATCCCCAAGGATACACAGCAAATCGGGGAAAGAAATAGGGTTGATACCATCCGTCTAGTTCTCAAGCCAGAAATCTGAGGGACATTCTTGACTCCCCTCTCTCTTTCCCCCAATCCCTCACCTCTCACCAATCAGTGAGTCCTGTCCATTCTTCCTAGACAACCCCCAAATCCTACCATTGTCCTTTATTCTTAATACTGTCTTCCAAAATAGCTACTGAAATCGTCCTGAAATGATCTCTCTGAGGCCAGGCTCGCTGCCTTCAGCTAGTAACAATGGCTGCAGGGTGCTCCGCAGTGTTACCTCTGTCTACCTCCCTAGCCCCTTGTACCAACTTTCCCTTCACACACTGTGTTCCAACCAAAATAAACTGCTTGTGGGTGTCCAAATAATCTGCTTCTCTCACCTCCAGGTTAATCTAAGTGGTTAAGAGGGGGCCTTTGGCGTGAGACTGGTTGAATTCGAAATCCCAGCTCAGTCACTTATTGGTTGCAGGTTACTTCTCTGAGTTTCATAAAATGGGGACAACAAAAGTATCTGCTTTATAGCGCCTGGCATACAGGCGGTGCTCAGTATGTGTCAGTGGCCACTGTGATGATGGTTCCTCTCTGCCTGGAGCATGGCACTGCAGGCTCCCCAGCCCCTTTGTCACCTGACCCACTCCTGTGCCCCCACCCCATCCCAGCCATGTTGCTTCCTTGCCTGCTCCTCCAGATTAGCCCAGATGAGTTTCCATCACACACCATCTGTTCCCTTAGAGTGTGTCTCCTTCCTGGAAGCACAGTCAGGTGCTGGGCTCCTAGAAAACCATCCCACCGGGATGCTGCTGGGGAAACCAGAGTCTGCCAGGAGGAGAGAATGGAGTTGAAGAGGAAAGGTGGCCAAGGCAGGAGAGAGTTAGACTCCCAGAGAAGGGGAGGCCAGAGAAGGTTGTAGGTCCCTTGAGTGAAGACCTGGATGGGAAATAAGAGCCTGAAATTTTCTGCAACAAGTTCAGGGTCAAGGGAGCAAAGCTAGTTTCCCACTTTCTAATGGGCCCTTGGGGTTTAGACAAAAACACCTCAGCGGTGACCTTGATGGACCACGTGCCAAAGGTCTTTGCCCCATATTTCCTGGATCACGCAAACCTCCGGGAGGAGGACCAGACCACCCTGCCCAGCCTCAGCCCCAGTGCCTGACACTGGATTCCCCAACCCTGGCAGATGGGGGCAGAGGCAGAGTTTATTTTATTTATTTATTTTTAAGTTGCCTTTGCACCTTAGTTGCATGGAGGAAATGCTTATAAGTGTTGGAAGAAATGTCATGAGGCCCAGACCAGGCATCAAGCAAAGACAGATGAAAAAGAAAGGCGACCGGGAGAAACTGAAGCTGCCAAACCTCCCTCCCCCTCCCTGCACCTGGGTCAGTCCCCTGCCCAGATGCTGTCAGCTGTCTGCCCAACAATCACGTCTTTGCCTTATTCTGTGTGTTTGTACCCTGGTCAAGGGAAGGGGTAGTCCCTTGATTTGTGGGGAAGGAAGCCTCTTCTCTACCTCAGGGGATGAGCTGGCCTAAATAACTCATGGTAGTCAGTGGTAGACTGCAAAACAGTCGCAATTCTTCATCACTTTCTGCACCTGTGCCCTTCACGATGTGACTTTGCAGCTCTTCCCATCAAGCAGTGGAATCTATTTCCCCACCCCTCATACCTGGGTTGGCCTTGTGACTTACTTTGGGAAGGAAATGATAGTACCAGTTCAGAGTCTGGGCCTCAAGGGGCCTTGCATTCTTCCACCCAGTCTCTTGGAACCCTGTTGCTGCCATGGAAACGAGCTTGGGCTAGTCTGCTGAATTAGAGACTCAATTACCTGGCATCCCAGTTGACAACCAGGCAACACCAGACATGTGAATGAGTGAGGCCATCCTAGAGCAGGCAACCCCCAACAGACCCAACAGCTGACCACAAGCGCATGAGCAAGCCCAGCCAAGATCAGCCAGGCCTGGCTCACATCACAGAACTACTCAGCTATCCATAGACAGCTGTTATTTCAAGCCACTAGGTTTTGAGATGATTTATTAAGCAGGAGCCATTATAATACATACTTTCCTACATCAGTGATTGGTCTGAGGGGATATGTAACCAATGAAATGTAAAGAGAAATCTGCTGGCAGACTTTTTTCTATTATAAAAAGCAAAGCCCCATCAGAAGAAAGCTGTCTGACCAAACCCCTTGGGATGCTGGTATGATGCCTAGAGCTGTAGCAGCCATCCTGCAATCAGGAAGCAATAAGCATGAGGATGATAATGTGGTGCCCTGACTGGTGTGGCTCAGTGGGTTGGGCACCATCCTGCAAACTGAAAGATCGCTGGTTCAATTCCCAGTCAGGGCACATGCCTGGGTTGTGTGCAAGGTCCACAACTGGGGGCATATTAGAGGCAATAGAGTGATGTTTCTTTCCCTCTCTCTCTCTCTCTCTCTCTCTCTCTCTCTCTCTCTCTCTCTCTCCTTCTTTCTCCCTCCCTTCCCCTCTCTCTAAAAATAAATAAATAAAATAGTTTTTTTTTTAAGAAAGAAAAAGAAAAACTAATGTGGTGAGGTTTTCTGTAAAAAGACACAGAAGTCCTGAGTCTTTGGTGATGATGCTGATCTCTTAATACACCAGCTCTGAACTGCCTGCTTTGAGACCTCTTGTTTAAGCCACTCCTTAATGACTTGTCATTTTTTGTTATTGTCATTACTTGCAGCTTAAAGCATTCCTAAAGGATGTACCAGTGTTTGGGTAACATCCCAATGAGAGTGACCCAGGAATAAAGAGACATGGTTTATTAGCATGAATATGTCTTTGTTTTGAGACTGGGAGGTGGAATTTTGTGACTAAGAGTATGGACCCTGGCCCCGGCCAGTGCGGCTCAGTTGGTGGGACATTGTCTTGCAAACCAAAAGGTTGTGAGTTCAATTCCAAGTCTGGGTACACGCCTGGGTTGGGAGTTCAGTCCCTGATTGGGGTGTGTACAGGGGGCAACCAATTATTGTTTCTATGTCACATTGATGTTTCCCTCTGTTTCTCCCTCTTTCCCTCTCTGGAATCAATAAAAGAAAAAAAAAATTAAGAGTATGGGCCTTGGGTTTGAGCACTGGGTCTGTCACATGCTAGTTATGTGACTTTGGGTAAGTGTATCAACTTCACCAAGCCTCAATTCCCTT
This sequence comes from Anoura caudifer, assembly GCA_004027475.1. NCBI lineage: Eukaryota > Metazoa > Chordata > Mammalia > Chiroptera > Phyllostomidae > Anoura > Anoura caudifer. Next base: position 202,474 of record PVKU01001466.1, read on the forward strand.
ACTTGCTAAGAGGAAATGATAATACATATTTTATAGGATTGTGAAGGAGATGAATGAGGTGATGCAAATACAGAATTTGTTGTGCTGCCTGACCCATTGAAAACATTCAGTGAGCTCTTGTTTTAGCTGTTACTATTATTACAATAACTATGTTTATATCAACGTTCCTTCCTCCATCTTGTGGGGCAAAGTGATCCCAGACTTAGAGGAATCCACCCCTGGTATTTAGCCAATGTTGGGTATATGTACTGAATAGTGGGCTGGGGAGGTAATTCACAAGGGTCAAATTGTAGGATTTGTTTGTTCAGAGTGGAAGGTAACAAGGGGAGAGATTAGAAGGGACTTGAAACATGAGTGAGCAGCAGCAGGGAAGGGACAGTGGCTAGGAGGAGAGTGTGGGACAGGTTCAAAGTTCCCCACCCAGAGCCAACTAGACCTGCATGAATAGAGGCCTAGGTGTCCAGGCAGAAAGCCAGGGGCATCTGAGGCATGGGCCCCAGCAGCCCAGGTGGCCAAGGGTGACCCAGTGGGAGAAGGCCTTCTCCAGCGCTCCGCTCTGAGAACCGTGCACAGGGCCTCCCCACTGGGCTCTGAGGGGCAGCGAGCCAACGACACAGTGGCGGAAGTGAACACACTCTGTCTCCTGTCTTTAATCAAGCCGTCATTTTCCTTAGACAAAGCTCAGTTCTTCCCTTTCCTCTCCCTACTTTTTTCTCTCTGCTTATTTCCTTCAGCTTCTCACTCCATCCCAAACCTCTCCCTCCTCCCCATTTGGAGTTCCGGTTCCCTCCACGGGAGTCCCTAAGGCCACCCACTTCCTTCTCTCCTCCTCCTTCCCCTCAGTGATTACTCTCAGGAGCCTGGCCGCTGCCCATCTCTCATCTCCACACTCTGCTGCAGAGGGTGTTAAAATTGCTTTCAGGTGACCTTGTCAGATGAGTACAGCCTCCTTCTTCAAGGTATCCTTCCCTCCCTGCCCATCCATCTCTGTCCTCCCCAGCCTGTCCCCACAAAGCCTGGGCAGGACCCTGAACCAGAGGTAGGAGCTGGGAACCCAGACTGAACGCTGTCAGCCCCACCCTCGTGGACCTCTGCCCTCGGAGATCAAAGGCGTCTCTCCCTCTCCCACAAAGGACCATCAGGCTCGGCGTGCTGGCTTCCTGGCTGGGTCGTAGAGCCCTAGGACAGCAATTTGTCACCAACTGCACAGAATTCAGACCTGGAAAAGATCTTAGGCACCATCTCCTTTCAGTTACAGAAAAAGATGCTGAGGGCTAACGTGGTAAAGCCCATTAGCAGCAGAGTCAAGGCCAAAACCCATGCCTCCCTGAATCTGGCAATAATGAGCTGTCCCCCACGTCGGGCAGGGTGACCTTGGGCAACTGCACCTCTTCAAATGACGGGCACCTCTGGAATCACTTTTATGTGTGTGATTTGATTTGATCCTTCACCTAATTCTTTCAGGGAAGGAGGGTCATGATCCCCAGTTTACAGGTGAGGAATCCAGAACTCAGCAGTTCAGCTTGCCCCATGTCATGCAGGGGCTGGACTGGAACACCGGTCTCTCCGACTCCAGAGACCCACCTGACCAATGCACAAAACCTTTTTGTCAAACACTAAGCACACTTGGCCTCAGTTTTCTCATCTGTGAAATGGAGGGATTGGGCTCCATGGTCCCAAGACACACCTGGGAGGCACTGAAAGGAATTTCAAGGAGAGGCAGGCTGTTTGAAAGTTGCCTGCATTACTGGGAGGATTTCTCTGTTTTCCCCGTTTGCTTCAAAACAGCTCGCCCCCAGGTTTACGCTGAGAGGAGCCTAGGGAAGGTGCCATGGTAACCACAGCGGCTCCCAGCCAGAGCAGAATTCGCCTGACTTACCCAAACTGGCAAACCCAGTGACCTTAAGACTGGTGTCCCCAAGGGAGTTGGGACAGAGCCAGGGCCTGCCCAGAGAGCCTGAATCAGACCACAGGGCGCCCAGGGAGGGGTTGAGCAGCCTGCACTCTGCCCCTGAGATCCTACTGCTCAGGCAAAGAGCATGGGTTTGCGGCCTAAAAACAAGCCCCTGTGGTCAGATCTGTGGCATATAAATTTGGGGATCTTGGGCAAATCACTTACTCTCCCTGAACCTGAAGAGCTTTTTTCTTCTTCTTACCTCGCATATACAATATGTACAAAATAAATAGCAGCTGCTATTATTATTATTATCATCATTACTAATATCTAAATTCTGAACAGTTGGATGCCCAGCAGAAAATGAATTTGAAAATGCTTTCTATACTGCAGCACCACACATGTGCAAGAGGTTATTATCACCCATTAGGAATATTCACACTCCCCTGGTTGTCTAGAACCTTATTGCATGTAATAACCAAACCAAGCACTTTCCATACAAAAGGCATGTGTTCAGGGAGAAGTACAAAGATGAATCGTCCATGAATCTTTACAATCCAGAAGGAAACATACCAGGTAGTCAGGAGGAAGAGCAAAGTTGCGTAAGAGAGGGTCAGATGAAGTTGTTGGAAGTTGAGAGACAGAGCCCACAAACCAAGCTGGGAGGAGTTTCCTGGGGGCGTAGCCAAGTGGGCAGGTCATATCCTCAGGTGCCCCAGCTGTGCTGCATGCAGGACTGCAGACACCTCTGTGAGTGCACGCGGTTCCTGGGTCACCGTTATTGACAAGCATTGTCTTTATCAGTCGGGACTCTGGCTGCAAGTAACAGAAACCCCCTGCAGCTCATGTAAGTGGACAAAGGAGATATACTGCAAGGAAATGGGTGTCTGAGAATCCACGCCAGTCAGGGATGTAGTAGGCTGGCTTTGGGAAGGCCCTGGGGCCAAGAAGAGACCCAGTCACGGCACTTGCTCTCTGTTCCCCAGCTCTCCTCCATTCTCCTCTCCGCAGACCAGCCTCCTCTTCTGCTCCAGCCACAGCAATGGGTCTGACCACCCGCAGCAACTAAATTCTCAGCTTTAACACTCAGCTTGGCACACAGCATGCGGTGCAACCACCACCCTGGTTTGCCTGGGACTCTTCTAGTTTCACCTTGGACACCTCTCAACTCTGGGACATCGGAAGGTTGGACACCCTAACACCAGCTGCTCAAACTACATTTGAGTTACTGTTTTAGCGCCAGCCGCAAGCAGGGATAGGGTTTAAATCCACACTTAGTGGTCCTGGGAGAAGGAAACTTGATTGGTCCTGCTTAAGTCAGGTGACCCTCCTGGTCCAAAGTGCCATGGCAGGATACTTGGCTCGCAGAGTACAAACACAGCTTCCAGGGACCAGCAGCCCTGGAGGGTGCAAGTTCCTGGAGAAAGTAGGATTGGAGTCATTGGTTCGTGGTCCAGGGAGACTCCCCCAAAAGGGTGTCAGCTATAATTTCTGCCTCCCTCCAAAATAATGAGCTCTTCAGAGGAAAGGACTATACCTATTTATCTTTGTAGCCCCAGAACCTAGCATATGCCTAACAGAAAGTGCCTTGGCACTTGCTGTTCCCTCCACCTAGAACGTTCTTTCCCCATGTGTCTGCCTCCTCTAACCAGTTCAGGTCCCTCTTCAAACGCCAGCACTGAGCTCCAATCTAAATTACATCTCTCTCCCCACCCTAGCACTGTCTTTCACATCTGCCTATTTGCAACCTGTTATTACTCCCTGGCTTTCTTCCCAGTGCTTACCACCACCTGAAATTATCTTGTTCACATACTGGCTTGAGTTGTATCTGTTTTCCCAATACTAGAATGTGAGCTCCAGAAGGGCAGGCACCTTAACTCTCTTGCTCATCACGGTGTCCTCAATGCAAAGACAGTACCTGCCACCTCCTAGGTGCCTAAGAAATATTTGTTGAATTAAAAAAAAAAAAACAAAACACACGAATGAAATGTAGAAGAGGGGGCGGTGCATCCCAGGTGCGATAACAGCACCAGGTGCAACACGGAGGAGGGAATTAATTGCAGGGTCTGTGCTGGGAAGAGGAAGTAGCTTAGTTTGGACAGAGGAGCCGGAGGGGAGAGAGCACAAAGGGAAATGGGAGAGGATTTGATGAGTAGATTAGTGGGTTAGGGCCTCATCTCCATACCGGGGATGTCCAGCCCTCAGCTGATTCATGCCTGCACGGAGAAGGTTTTAGGTGAGGCTCCCCTTTTTGTAAAGGAATAAATGTTCAGGTCACACGGGAAGAGAACATTTCTATCCAAAGACATACTTTTTAATAATGCCTGGCGGGAGCATTTTGTGATGACACCAGGCATGCACGTAGACCTTTGCGGAATATAAAGTGTTTGTAGGAGACTGTCTCCTGTGCTCCGACAACAGCCCCAGGGGCCGCACAGGGCTGGCTCTGGCCACCAGTCCAAGAAGACGTGTGGCGGGGTGGAAAGAGCAGCGGCCTGCACCCACTTCAGAAGACCAGGCCTTGTTTTTGTCATCTGTGTGACGCAGGCGAGACTGTCACCGTCCGAAAGTTAGTTCATTTGTTCAGATACTCCTTCAACAGACAGTCTCCATGTGACTGTGCTGACGGTTAATTTTACGTGTCATGGACCATGGTGCACAGATACTCAGTCAGACATTACTCTGGAGGTTTCTGGGAGCGTGATTTTGGGTGAGAGTCACATTTAATTTGGTGGACTTTGGGGAAAGCAGATTGCCCTCCAGAATGCGGGTGGGCCTCCGCCAATCCTCTAAAGAACTGAATAGAACAGAAGCCTGACCTCCCGTAAGCAAGAGGGAACTCTCCAGCCTGATCCCCTTCGACTTGACTCACGTCAGCTCTTCCCTACAGATTTTGGACTTGCCAGCCTCCATAATCACATGAGCCAATTTCTTAAAATAAATCTTTCCCTCTACATACACATATCCTATCGGCCCAGTTTCTCTGGAGAACCCTAAGACAGTCTACTATGTGATTAATTCTGAGGACAGAGCGGTGAGCAAAATTGACATGGTCTGTGGCTTCACTGAGTTCCCATTCTAGTGGGAGAAGGAAGCAATAAATAAAAAACAAACGCAGCATTAAGCACATTAATTAGAGATGTCTGCAAGTGCGTAGAACCCCAGGGCGTAGCTCCGACGGACCTGGAGGCCTGGCCAGGTGAAGAGTGGGCAGAGCAGCTTGTAGGCCAGGACCACGGCCTTCAGTTCAGTTCCCTCTTTTGTAAAATGGAAAAAAGAGTATCAGCTCTGTTGTCATAGAGCATGTGTAGAATGAGCTCATTTTTGTTTTAAAAAAAAAGAAAAAAGAAAAAGGATGGATGCATCTAGCAGGATGGAAGGAATCGTCTGTCACCTTAACAGATGGCAGCAGGCTCCTTAGGGAGAGGACTGCCTCTCTTTAAGACAACATCTGATACGCCACCTGAGACAGGGAGCGCGCATGCTCTTCCAAGGGCATTAGCTCTCAGACCAGCCTATAAGGGAGATGCACAAAGAGAACTGGGGAGGGGGCCCCAAGGCAGAGAGGAGAGGAAGCAAGGCAGGAGGTGGAGGCGAAGGACCCAGAGACTTTTCTGAATGGCATGTCAACATGCAACGTTAAATGGTTTGTATTCTGGTCCCCGAACCCCATGCTTTGTCCCTCCTACCTTAGCGGTGTTTGGAATACACACATGAGTTCCTGTGAATGGGGATGCTTCTGGAAATGGAGGAAAGGAGCTAAATTCCAGGTCTCGGTTACCACCAGGCATATCGCTCTGGGAGTTAGACACCAGAACAGCCACAGAATGCAGAGCAGAGACTAAGAATTCCACGGAGTTAGGAAGGAGGAGCCAGAGGTGACTGTGCCCACTTACGCCCTCTAGACAAACTTAGTTTTGAGGAGGGAATTAGAATTTCCACTGGGCACAGACTAAAGTGTTCAAGCCATTTCATCTCAACCTTTGGACTCCAGCTGAGTTGCAGGTGACCTGGACATGAACGCAGAAGAAAACAAAGTGAGGAAATCTTGACCCAAAAATGCTAACAGGGGCTATTTCCAGATGATGGAATAATGTGATTTTGTTTACTGTATACACACACACACACACACACAATTTTGCATATACATATATATATATATCTGTATGCAACTGTAAATCCTTTACAATAAGCAGGAAAAATCCAACAACACTTCTTTCATTTCTTAGAAATAAATCTCCTGCTGCCAATCCTGCTGAAGTGGCCGAGACAGCAGGTCTCTCTTCACCAGGAGGGGCTGGGAAGGGCAGGCCGAGTCTCTTTCTTCCACTGCAGTTGGAAACATGACTCATCTCCTCTTCAGACTTGCACGTTGTCCACCTCCCCACCTCTCTCCTCAATGAGAGTGAGAGGAACCCAACTGTCCTGTTCTTCTCTCCAGAGAGCTCATTCCAGGCCATTTGCCTGCCAGACCCTGAGCTGCCTCCCACTCCCTGCAAGGCTAGACAGGTTAACAAGGTGGGTGTTCATTTCCATCTTTCTCCTCCCAGCTCCATACCCAGGCCTGGGGTTCTGGAGAAGGCCTCCTCTCTCTGCAGCCTCCAGGGCCCCCCTGAAGCCTCCAGCCTCTGCTGCCCACAGGCCCTGACGTCAGAAAGGACTGCAGGCCTCCCGGGAAGCCAGGGCTCCCCTCCTCCCCGCTGCCTCTCCTGGAGGCCCCGCTCTACGCCCTGCAGCCTGGCAGCCTGGGTTACATAGACTCCGTCTCACCTGCTTCCACAGGACCAGCCTCCTCAAATGATGGTCCAGGTGAAATCGGGTTACGAAGAGGAGCATTTGGGGAAGGGCAGGGTTGAAAGGGAAATAAAGGTAAGAAACACAGAGTTAAATGCAGGAGTATTTTAGTAAACGGTCCAAGTGACAAAAACTATTATCAAGATGCAAACGGTTGCAACCTGGCTCCCCCTTTCGCTGAACATCAGAACCACGTAGCTCAACCCTTCCCTCTGAGTGAGTGCAGGGAGGCTCGTCATCCTGCCGGTATTTCTGAGGGTTCCTGGAGGAGAGGTACTTAATAACAATAATAATAACAGCAGCAATAATAAAAGTAATAATGTCCTGTATTTACTGGTTCCTTATTAGGTTCTGCATGAATTTGCCTCTCTTCACCCTATTTGAACGCAAAACAGCAATTTCAGGTGGTTGAACTGAAATCTACGACAGGCTCTATACTAAGCGACACGCACACAGTGTCTCGTCTCATCCCCACGGCAGCCCTATGAGGTAGAGACTGTTATGCTCACTGAACAGAGAGTAAAAGTGAGGCTCGGGGAGGTCACACAGCTTATAAGGTAGAGTCAGGAATCAAAACTAGACCGTGTGAACCCCAAACTCGTAGCTTAACCACAGTCACACATCTCGTTCGCATGTCATCTGAGCGGCTGCTCTGGTGTTCTTCCTGGTCGTTCCTGGCTGTCTCGTGAGCGCGTTCTCAGGCTGCTGCCACACTCCCGGTCACCTTCACCCAAAGACAGGGCCACTCTTCTTCCCTTCAGCCCCCCAGCAGCGCCAGCCCCAGGCTGTTTCCCGGTTGTGGCAGCTAACAAGTCTTGCTGACAACTTGGGTAAGTCACGAAGAAATTGCAATTCAGTAAAGAAAACTCAAAATTGACATCCTCCCAGAACGCTCAAGCACAGACATCTTAAGGCCCTACGGTCGCGGCTCTCTGGGGTCTCAGGCTTCCCCCAGTCCCGCCACAGCCCCTGCCACCTTAGGGGGCCTTCTCTGTTCAGATCAGGTCTCCGGTCCCTGCTCGCTCTTTTCTGTGGCCAAACCGTGCCCCGCAAAGAAACAAAACAAGAACAGCATTTATAACCAAACAAAAGCAACAACAGCAACACAAAACAAGCTACCCGCCTTGCCACCCAAGGAAGACTTCCCCTTTACCTCGGAGTACAAAGTGCTTAGTAGCTCTCCTGGCCTCAGCTGTCCCTCCACATTCATTCCCAGACTCGCTCTGCATAACCGGAAGCCAGGGAGGCACGGCGGTCAGAAAACGGCAGTCTTCCACCAAGATGAGACCTGCCCGAGCGTATAAAATGCTACCAGGCTACATTTATTTTTCTTAAATGTTTTTACATTTTATTTATTTATTTTTAGAGAGGGGAAGGGAGGGAGAAAGAGAGAGAGAGAAACATTGATCCCTTGCCTCTTGCACATACCCTAACAGAAGAGGGAACTCGAATCCCAGGCATGTGCCCTGCCCGGCAATCAAACCAGCAACCTTTCGCTTTTCAGGATGATGCCCAGCCAACTGAGCCACACGCCGGCCAGGGCTCCAGTTTTCCTTTAGTTTCTATGAGCTATGTGATAGCCTCCCAGTCCATTCCTTCTTTGCTTAAACTACCCAGAATTGGTTTCTGTTGCTTGCAATCAATAACCGTGACTGATACCCCTGCCTCCCTCCTAGATTGCTATCGAAGCAGAGGTTGTGTACATGGTGCTTTGTGAACAGCGAAGCCCGGCAGAAATGTGATTTATCATTCCACTCTGTGTGCCCCATCCGCCTCCTCCCTTCACCCAGCTGCCTCGGACAGAAAAGAACCAGCGAAATAACTCGCAATCACATTAGCCGAAAGGAATGAAGGGCCAGAAGAGCTAGCAATGAGGGCCAAAAATAGATCACTCATGTTACACTTGATAATTACCTCCCCGAATACGTCTTTTGCAATTATATAATTCCTAACTTTTTTCACTGTAAACATATAGCAAATAATCTCCAAAACCACTTACTGATGATTCCTGATTCCATTAAGGAAGTTTAAGTACTTTGTTTAGATCCTCCGTTACTGAGCCACCAAGAGGGAGAAAGTGGCCATTTCCTCCTGCAGGTCCCTCTCCAGGCCAGGCGGCCTCCGCTGCCCACTTAGCTAGAAGAAATCACTCCATTCTCTAAAGTCCTCTGATGCAATTTTTTTCCAAATATAATTTACATACAGTAAAGTACACAAATCTTAAGTGAACTTTTGGATGAATTTTTACATAGTTCGCCTGTGCCCAGGGGTCCATTACCCAGATTAAGACAGAGAACATTTCCAAAATCTCCCCCACACCTCCTCTTAGCCAAGGCCCCAGCAGAACCGTTGTTTTGATCTTTATCACCTTAGATTGGCAGTTCTAGAACTTTGTAAAAACGGAATCATGTAGTATGTACTCTTTTGCTTTTAGCGTCTTTCATTTTAACAAGATTTTGAGTCCCCTGATTTTTTTTCCACTAATCTTTATCACTTGGCACACAAAAGCTTCCTTACTTATGTCCATGCCCTTGTTGGACAGCTCTTTCCCCAGGCCCCTGCACAAATTAGATGCTCAGTAAGTTCCCAAATGAAGTCACCAGTGAAAATCAGAACCGCAGACCCAGCTTCTCTGTCCCTTTTACAGTCTCTGTCACGAGGCTGGGCACGTCATTGACAGCTGACTATGTGCCAGGCTCCCGGCTAAGCTCTTCACGCATGTTCGCATCACATAAGTGCTCACAACCCTAAATGCAGGTATGACTTTGTCCCCATTTTCCACTTGAGCAAGCTGAAGCTCAGAGATGTTACATTTCTTCTCCCAAGGTCAGCTGACGAAGAAGTGACAAAGTTGGGACTCGGACCTTGACCTGTCCAACCCAGAACCCGGTCCACTAACCACTAACCCACAGTGCCTCGTGGTTAGCAAAGAAGCTAACATCAATGGCGCTCATGTCCTCTGTGACAGCTCGTCACCCCTCCCATTAACCTAGCAACGTGCATATTTGTATGCCTGTCCTTCTTACAGATAGAAAGGCCAAGGGTCAGAAACATGGAATGACTTGTTCATACAACTAACAAGTGGCCAAGACTGGAAACTAGGATCCCTCTCAACATAAAGCCCCTGTTCTTTGTGGGACAGCATGTGCCGCCTTTCTGTAAGATGAGCGGACTGCATGAAAGGGCTTTAGCAGCAAGTCTCTGTGCAGCCTGGGTGTTTATCTTGAACCAGGGAGCTGTCGGAATCGACAGTCTCCTTAAAAGCACGGCCCTGGAGCATGGTGGACTTGCCTGTGCAAGGCTATTACTAAGGAGACTATGTCTGTGGCAGCATTTCAGATGTCATCCTCAAATGTTCTAAAAACAGATCCAAATGAAAATGACATGTCCTTTTATTCAACCAACACGAATTGAGTTAATGATATGAGTAATGCACGGTGCCAAACATTGGGGAACAAGGCAGATCTGGTTTTCCACCTCATGGAGCCTTGGGTCCAGTGGGGAGAACAGACGAGTGATGAAGAGCAAGTTCAGGAACATGAGAATCTATCACAGAGGATTTTATTTATTTACTTTTACAGAGAGGGGAAGGAAAGGAGAAAGAGGGGGAAAGAAACAACAGTGTGTGAGAGATACATTGATTGGTTGCTTCTCACGTGCCCCCAGCTGGGGACCTGGTCAGCAGCCCAGGTATGTGCCCTGACTGGGAATTGAACCAGCAGCCTTTTGGTTCACAGGCTGGTGCTCAATCCACTGAGCCACACCAGCCAAGTATCACAAAGTTTTCCAACTGAGCCTGAGAGGTATGGGAAAGCCTCAGAGAGGAAATGAGATTTAATTTTGACCTGAATGATGACCCAGAATTAATAGCGGAGGAGAGTAGAATGTGTGTCTTAGAGCAGGGAGTTCAGGCAGAGGGAACAGATATGAAAAGAGCCTGAATCGGGAAGAGAAAACCCTAGAGAGGGAGGCTTCACGAGGACAGAGGCATTTGCTTTGTTCATAGCCAAGCACCTAGTACTACCACACCTGGCACAGACGAGGCACTCTGCAAATATCTAGTTGCCCGAATGAATGAATGAACGCTTCACTCAAATTCAAACTAGCTGAAATGGAGTGGGGAAAAGAATAGCATGAGATGAGATGGAGCCTGAGAAGTGGGCATTAGCCAGATCATACAAGGTCTTCAAGATCATGGTTAAAGGAATTGGATTTTATATAAGGGAAATGGGAGAGTATTTGAAGAATTTTCAGACGTGTCTTGAATATTTGCTTTTGAGGAGAGAATAGCCTGCAGAAGGGGCAGCTCGTGATGAAGGCAGTGGTGGGGATGGAGAGCAGTGGAAAAATCCAGGAGACACTGGTGGAATGGAATGATCAGGACATGAGTCAAGGATGACTCACACAGGCTTCTGGCTGAAGTCATAGGTTGAAGGATATGGTCATTTGCCACCATAGGGACCCTGGAGTTTCAGAAAGCAGGTTCTGTGGAGGAAGATGAGGAGTTTTTATACATGTTGAGATTAAGATGCCTAAGAAACATCCAAGTAAAAAAGTCAAGTAGGCTCTTGTTGGCTGTGTAGCCTGGAGCTCAGAGAGAGAACTATGGAGAGGACCCTTGGCATCCAGATGGTAATTAAAACCATGGGAAAGATTACCCAGAGAGAGACTAAAACAAGGAGAGGCGAAGGGCCGAGAACTCAACCTTTCACGGCTACAGAGAGCAATAAGAGAAGCTGGCAAGCTCATGAAACCAAGAAGAAGAGAGAGGCAGGTGGCAAACTGGGGAGCACAGGGTCACGCAACTAGGAGGGAGAATGTTTCAAAAAGAAGCAGTTCTTAAGTAAAAATGAGGACTGAAATGTTCCATTGGACTTGGCAATATTAAAGTGATGGATGACATCAGTTGCTATGAAAATATAAGTTATGATTTCTATTGTCTCAGCCCTAAGGGAGGAAGCCATGTTCTAGGGAGAGGAACTGGGAATTCTCTAATAAGGCTCTGGATGCCGGCGACCCCACAGGTTATTGCAATTCTGTCCCTTTTGGTGTCAGGATTTATTGTCTTTGGGGGAAAGAAAAGCTGTCTATGAAGATCTCCAGCCCTGGCTGGTGTGGCTCACTGGATTGAGCCCTGCCTGGGAACCGAAGGGTCACTGGTTCAGTTCTTAGTCAGGGAACATGCCTGGGCTTCCACCCAGGTCCCCAGTTGGGGGACAGCTGATCATTGTTTTGCACATTGAGGTTTTTCTCCCTCCCTTCCCCTCTCTCTAAAAACAAATAAATAAAATCTTTTAAAAAAGAAAAAATGATCTTCAGACATAAGGGGAAAGAATCCTGGAAAACATATTTAAAAAATAATAATTTTATTTATTTACTTTTAGAGAGAGGGGAAGGGAGGGAGAAAGAAAGGGAGAAACACTGATGTGTGAGGGAAACACCGATGGGCCACATCTCGTGCACCCCCAACTGGGAACTGCAATCCAGGCATGTGCCCTGACCAGGAATCTAACCTGTAACCTTTCAGTTCATAGGCTGGTGCTCAATCCCCTGAGCCACACCAGTCAGGGCAGAAAACACATTCTGAAGCATCAGAAAGGACATGTGATTCGGCAAAGAAATCATCTGGAGTTCTACGATTCATTCATCCGACTACACATTTATTGAGCCTCTACTATTCGCCTGATATATAAATCTCAATGCATTGACTAGTTTTTGAGCCCCTGCTGTACGCACTGCACTAGTTAATTTCATTCATCCTTTGTCCCTTCATCAAAAATGTAAACTCTCAGGAAGCAACTTTTTCTTTACCCTTTTATCTCCCACCAAACTAGGATAACCCAGACCCTTGGCAATTCACCATTCTCCCAATTTCCCATGAGTCCATTCCTTGTACCTAGAACATCCTCCAACTGCATAAATCTTCCTCATTTTCAAGGACCAGTTCAGATGTCATTTCTCCTGTAAACTTTTCCCAAATGCCTCAAACTTAAAGCTCCCTTTTCAGGGCTCCTAAGGGTCAGAATTGCACTTGTCTTCCTATGTCCCTAACCTTTTCAGCACCAGGGACTGGTCTCATGCAAGACAATTTTTCCATGGACTGGGGTTGGGGGCTAGTTTTGGAATGATTCAAGTGCATTACATTCAAGCTTACCTCGTGCTGTGCAGCACAGTTCTTAATAGGTATGGACCCCTACAGGTCTGCAGCCAGGAGGTTGGTGACCCCTAGTGTTGATTTCCACACGGGGCTGCTGTCTCCCTGGCCTAGCTGTGCCTCATCTTACAATCCCTGGTCCCTAAACCTGGAGCGCTTAGTTAAATTTGTCAAAAATCAGCTACTCCTCCACTGGTCAACACAGGGCTCTAAGCCCCAGACTGTGATCAGGGTGAGCTGACAACTCAGGAAACGCTCCTCTAGTGCCACCTCCTGGCTATAAGGGATATGACAGTGCCTGATTCGGGGCTTTCCTTGTTTTTGGAGTCCCCTCGCCTCAATTTTTATTCTTTCATGCATTTGGTTTGTTCCATGCCAGGCTCTGCATATATTGGAGAGCAAAGCAGATTCAGTTCTTGGGAAGCTTAGTGCAGAAGACAGTCTCAGAACTGAAGTGTGATAGCAGCTGTGATACTGAAGGTTTTTAGGCCACAGGAAAGAGGATTTCTTTGCCTGTCCCCAAGGCTGCCATCCCCAGAGGCACAACTGGGGCGTGGCCTGAGTAGGAGGTTGCCCTCTTGTGGCTACCTAGGGTCTCACTTGGCAAGCACATCTGTGTCCAGCAGGTCCTTCACATTTCACACCCTCACACACTCCCCATCACTTTTTCTTTTTTAAGCTTATAGATAACAACAAAGACAAACAGTATACCACACTACATAACAAATCAGTGTCTCTCTCGATGCCTACATACAAATGGCTGGGTCCTGGAATCCATGTCTTATGTTCTTGAAACCCTAACATTAGAACCACAATGTTAGAGTTGAAAGAGACCTTCATTCCTTCATTCATTCATTCGGTTAATACTTATTGAGCACAACTAGGCCCAGGCATTGAGTGCTGAGATCAAGAAGGGTCACAGTATACATTCTCATGACATTTATATTCTCTTTGGGGAGATGGGAAACAAAGCAAGTAAACAACTTTTAAATATTAACTTATTTATTTTTAATAGGTGGTACATTACGTGATTCGAAATACAAAAAGGTGCACAGTAAAAAACCTCCCACTCCTGCCACTACCTACCTAGTCCCCTCCATAGAGGCAAGGAATGTTACCAGTGTCTCCTGTACCCACCAGGAGACAGCATATATGCATGTGCATACACGAGCAGGTATATCACCGCCCCCCAACACACAAATGGCAGTATTCTCCACACTGTACTGCACCCTGGGGGTTTTTTCACTGAACAATATATCTTAAGAAATTACTCTATATCAATACATAGATTGCTATTCTTTTAACAGTTGTATGGTGTCCCGTTGTGTGAGTAGTGCATGATTTAAAATGTTATTGTGATGTTATGATGCAAACAGAAAAATAAGTAGCGAGTTGAATTTTAAACTAAGGGAGATCTGGCTTTAGATAAGGTGGTTGGGAAAGGAAGTTCACACTCAGGAAATGACACTGAAGCTGAGTCCTAAAAAATAAGAAGGAATCCACCAGGGGAGCACAAGGAGGAAGGGCGTTCAAGCAAAACAAAGGATTGCCAAGGCAGATGTGAACTTAACATGTTGGAGGGGCTGGAACCCACCATTGGCTGGAACCAGATGAGGTGGAGGAAGCACAGAGCCAGATGGCGAGGGGCCTATCGCCCAGGGCGAGGAGCACAGGGGTGATTCTGAGTGCAACAGGAAACACTGAAGTTCATGGGCATGCTCTGATTTACCACTTTTTTCTTATTAAACTTCACTTGGGCAGCTATGTGAAGGGGGACTAAACGACTAGAGTGAAAGGAGATCAGTAAGGAGGGTGATGCAGTAGCCTGGGCAAGAGAGAACAACAGCCTGGAGAGAGGGTGGTGGCAGTCGGGATGAGAAACACTGTCAGCTCTGGGGTTTATTTTGGAAGTAGAGATGACAGGATCACATGGACCATTCAGCCCGGTCCCCTCACTTCCCAAGCTAACCAAGCCAAGAGACTTGCTTGCCTTTGCCGCAGGTCATAGAGCTCCTTAGTGATAGATTCAGGCCTCCACTCCAAGGTTTCTGACTCCCAGGTCAACCTCATCACTCTAGGAAAGCACGAGTTGGAATTTGAGAATAGAAACTGTTATTTTTATAATTCTGTTAACCAGTAATTACTAATATACTCAATTTTTAAATTGTTTGACAACTTTCTATTAGCTTTCTTGACTCCCTACCTCAGAGTATAGACAGACTGGAATCTCAGGTCCACCGCTGCCTAATGAGAGCCTGGAGCAAAGGGCTCCAGCAGTGCGGGAGACGGGGATAGCGAACGTAGATCGGACAGTCAGGAGGGACTTCACAATAAGGTTAACTCCAGCTGAAAAAACCTTAAGAAGGCTTGAATGGGCCTTGCAGATACATGACAGAAGGCTATTCCAGGTGGAAGGCACTCCTGACAGGAACCTGGCATGTTTGAAGGGTTTCTTGGATTCCAAGGCGAGTGTAGTAGTCAAGAACAGTGGAGAGGTGAACAGAGAGAACAGTGAGATGACAGTGGGAATCAGGGGCAGGGGCGGGGGGGGGGGGGGCAGATGGCGTAAGGCTTTGTGAGCCATAGAAGGAATTGACCGGCCTTTACTCTGCGTGAGACGGGAGCCAAGAGAGGGTGTGAGCTAAGTGACAGGATTTGTACATTTTCAAGGATCTACATTTGTACATTTTCAAGGATCTACCCAACAGCTATACTGTTGTGTAGAGCTCAGACTGTAGGAAGCAAAAGTGCAAGTAAAGACCAACTAAAAGATTGTTGCAGTCAACTAAGTGACAAGATGACTTGGCCCATAGATATGGCAAAAAGTAGTCAACCATTAAGATCTTCTGACAAATACAAGATGTGAGAAAGGAAGTCAAGCATTACTCCCAGGATTGTGCCTGAGAAATGGGAAAGATGCATTTGTTAAAACGTAAGCTGGGGCAGATGAGGAAGGAAGGGATCTGGGTTTGAAAGAACTGGATTTGAGATGGGGAGACATCCAGTGGAGAGGCTCGGCAGGCTGTTGAGTATGCCAGAGGTCAGGAGACAGATCTGGGCCTGTTCTACATTTGGAAACCACTGGCACATGGATGGTGTTTAAAGCCACAGGGCTGGATGAAATCTAGCGTGTAGAGGGTCAAGGACTGTGCCCTGGATCCCTTTGGCATCAAGAGGACTAAGTAGAAATAACCAGTGAAATAAGAGAAAAATCAAGAGGTGTGCTGTGCTAGAATCCAAGTGAAAAAAAATTGCATCAAGAAGGAAGCAGCAACAATGCCACATGCTGTTTACAGGTCAAATAAGTTGACAGTTAAAACTGAGAATTAAAAATGCAGTTATCAGTAGACCTTGACCAGACCAGTTCCACTGGAACTGAGAGGATGAGAGCTTGATTGGAGTGGGTTGGAGAATGACAGTGGGATCAATCAATAAGCTTCTTCCTTCTTTGGAGTTTCATGCATGTTCCTATGTTGACCAGAAATGATCCAGTAGAGGTAAAACTGGGGTGTGGAAGACAGGGAGATTTGATGGGGCCATGTTCTTGACTTGGTGATAGACTGAGATCTGGAGCACAAGTGGAGGGATTCTTTCTAGATGGAAACATAGTCTAAAGACACGGTTTTTCAAGCTCTAAGATTCATCAGAATCACACGAAACACTTACTAAAGCAGATTGCTGCCCACCCCCTGGACCCTATTCTTTCACCAAGTCTGAAGTGGGTCCTAATCATTTGCATTTATGACAAGTTTCCCAGTGGTGCTGATGCCACTGACCAGAAGCTTCAAAAAACACTGATCTACAATTATATGAAGTGAGCAGATGTAGTGGAAAGTGTCCGTGATGTTTCTAATTGCTTCAATTTTCTCAGTCAAGTAGAAAATCAAGTCATTACCTGAAAGTAAAGATGGAATACAAGATGTTGGAGTTCGGGAGAAAGGGAACAGGGAAGAAATACTTGTCTCAAGAGCAAGAGAGTGAATAGATGAAGGAAATGTTGATAATTTCCCTCCTGAGGCTAAGGACCATTAATTAAAAATGAGACACTGGCTGAATCTTTTCTCCAAGAGCCCAGATGCAGGTAGCTGGAGATTTGTACGTAACCAGGATTGTGTTTTGTCAATTACATTAATTGAAGTAAGAGAAGGGGGAAAGGAAGATGATGAGGAACACAAGGTGGGGAAGATGATTATGGTACACCAAGAAATTTAAGCTGGAAAAGGAGAGATATGAGGGATGGTGAAATGCAAAGGTAACACACTTTTCTCAAAAGTGGATGCTCTCTTCTCAAAGCCTTACCCAACTTCGTCTTCATCTCTCACCTCTGGACTTGTCAGCACGACTCCCTCCCAGTCTCAAACCCTTGTTACTTTTCTCTACAGCATTCATCACTACCTGACAAACTTGTTTCTCTCTCCACGAGTATTAGTCCCCTTGAAGGCAAGAGCTTTTAGTTTTCTGCTGCTGTGCCCCCAGAACTCGTCTGGCGTGCAGCAGCCCTCCCCCACACTAGCCACCCTATCTACTCCTTGCCAGTTTACTTTTCAACCACAGGCCCAGGACATGGCTTATACTTCTGCAACAAAATGCCTTGACTTGGAATGGCATGCATCTGAAAACTGAGTGCTGAACTCTTCAAGTGAAGAGGCTTTGGGGAAGAAGAAATCTGGAAAAGTTTATGTTTCAATGCTTAAGAGGACAAGATCAGGACAGGCTTCTGCCAAACTGCTTTTGATGACAGAGACCCAGGCTATTGGGGCTCTCACTGCTCACACCAAAATCCTAAAAAGCTACCCATGTAAGCTTGTCACAGAAGACCTGGGCCCTTCTTTGGGAGACCAAAATTTAAAATTCATGGAATTAGCCCTGGCTGGTGTGGCTCAGTGGGCTGAGTGTCAGCCTGCAAACTAAAATTCATAGAATCGCAAGAGGGCAGGGATCAAACACTTAGCAGATGATTTGGTATTATTCCATTTTTTTAAAAATAATTTTAAATTATGTGAATATATATTTAGGAATATACATATGCCATATATACTGATTTTACATATATAACATAAAGCAAGTCTTTAAAAAATGTTTAAAAGGGTAGTAAACTTTTACCAAAGTGGAGCTATTTTATATCCTATATATGTTATTGTTTTGCTTTTCATTAGAAAAGCACTACTAGTTAAAATGAATTTAAATCCCTGTAAAAATCACACAAGTGGCTTCAGGGGTTATTTTCACTTTCCAATAAGCAAATGTGTTACAGAGCAATCCCCAGACTTGCCCAGCTCATTAACAATGGAGCAGAACTGCGTAGAAGAGCTGAAGCTGTAAGAGGATGAAAAGGTTAGGGGCTCACGTGGTTTTGATCAAGATAAGGAAATGCTAGAAGAAAAATCCAGTACCAAGAGGGCAATCTTCCAAGCAGATGCCCCTCTTCTCTCCTTATAAGCACCTGTGTGTATCTCTGACAACGCCAAACTGGTTGACAGTGTAATCTTTAAAATGAATTCTGAAAGAACAAGCATCTTATCTCCTTTACTCCCAGCGCCCAACAGCACCAACAGGGACTCACAAAATGCAGGCTAAATGACTAGACAGATAAGTACACTCTCATGCAAAACTGAACAAAGCAGCAAAATTGGGAGTTTCAGGCAATCTCCCCCGAAAGGGTAATTTTGTTTTTTAAGGGCATTCTTAAGTAATTTTTCTTGGCACGTGAGCAGCACCTATGGCCAGCAGGTGGCGCCAGGGTAATAGCTTTCCAAACTTCAGCAAGCCACACTTGAGCATGAAAAAGTAGACTGAAAGCAGTAAGCCATACATGGCACAAATGACAGTTTTGCTCCCCTAGATTAATGCAAAATCCCATTTCCTACCTAGCTCACCTGTGAAGTTAAGGGGTTTGGCACAAGGGAGGTTTTTTTGTACAGGTGCAAAAGCAATGGCAGATACCATCTTGAACCCAGTTTCTCTCAGTGAAATTATCCGCCTGATTGGGACAGGAAAGCAGCATACAAAAAAATGAGAGGATAAGAGGAGCAGGCCTGCAGGCTGCCAACAGCTAAAGTTGGCAGGGCTGCAGAAGTATGTAGAGAATCAGGTTAGCAGGAGAGTTTTGACCTCTAGCAGGCTCGAAGCTGCAACCTGCAGCTGTGGTGGCATGTGCAGCTGTCCAGTTGGTGATGGGAAGTGAAAGGGCAACCCCGAACCCACAGGCGGGGCTACAGAACGAGTGCTGGAAATCTGGAAGCAGAGGCCTGCAAGCTTGTGGGACCTCCAGTGCACTTAATCTGGTTGTAGGTGGGTTATCTGCCTAGGAGAGCTGAAGCTATAAAGCTTTTGGTGTGCGGAACCAGCAGCTGTAATTAGTATTACAGTTCCAAAGAAAGGCTTCTCAGGGACAAGGAGTTTCACCGGCTGCCCAAAAATCACTAGTGATGAATTACAGTTATAAGAAATTGGGTACTTCCTAAAGCTAAGAATAAGGATTATAAAATGACCTTAACAAACCTGAATCCTAGGGACACTTCAACTCATTTTCAGAAAGGTCCTACGTTCATGAGGCCATATTTCACACAAATAATTTTTCAAAGGTCAAAATAAGTGGCACTATTCAAGTGCTATATATTTCTTCCATAATGACCATTTACCTTCTCACAGATAGAAAAAGCTCTGAACCCTTAAAATAGTTTTGATGGGGTAGAAACCAGGGCTTTCAACATTTTGGGTTTCTATCTACCGGGCTACAGCTAGAAATTATGAAAGGGTGCAAGCCAAAGCATGTTCAGTTGGCCTCACTTTAGGTGAAGTACTATGCCAAGTTAAAGTTCTCTCCCTAACTCCAGAAGATTCATATATAATGCTGTAAAAGAAAGAAAGCGGTTAGGTGTTTGGATTAAGCTAAATAACCTTACATCTATTAGTAATGAAAACTCCACTTTAGTAATCTTGCAATTTACAGAATTGCTTTTAAAGAAAAATCAAGGGGTAGTGTCTAAATATTTCCCAATAAAAGGAACCTTTGTTCCTTGGAGAAGTGAAGCTGGAGCAGGGAAAATACAGAACTATCCAGGAACATCTTGTAGTACCACAAAAGGGCTATGTTGGAGCAGTCAAAAAGAGAGCCAACTTGAAGGAGCTCCCAATGGCCAAAGCTGAACAATTTGAGCAACAAAATTGATAGTACTGACCCATGGAATAAAAATATCCCTGAGTCTATGCTGATACAACTGGATAAAATGGGAAGAGAGGACAGCTTCTCCTACAAAACTCTAATTATATGAATATAGAAGGAATAATAGACAGTGAACTAACATTTGGCAAATGCCACTTGCTACAAGTAATTAATAATCCAAAGATGTCAAAATAGTGAACCAACAATTAATAGTTTTAAAGTCTATCCTCCATGAGTTACTCCTTATTTATAAAGGGAAAACCAGTAACTTTACAGTGGAGAGACCCAGCAGTCACTACCTTAACCAAGTGACCAAAGTTAAAGTTAACATCACCAGTAATGAGACATGGACATCACATATCCTCATATAATGCATTGAGAAAAGCACGTGAGTTTTGTGCAGTCTTCCCCCCAAATAACCTCAATCTAATAATGAGAAAATATCAGACAAATTCAAGGGGCATTCCATTAAAAAAAAATTAAAAAAAAAAACTGGCTAGTACTCTCTAAAAATGTCAAAATCACAAAAGGGGAACATTAAAGAACTCACAGGCTAGAGGCTTGAGACAACTAAATGCATGTGGGATCTTGGATTGGATGCTGAGTTCGAAAACAGACATTCCTTAGTCAACTGGCACAATCCAAATAAAATCTGTAGATTAGTTAATAGTACTGTTTTTGGTAATTGTACTATGGTTATGTAAAATATTAACATTTGGAAGAAGCTGAGTGAAGGGTTACGAGAAACCTTCCCTATTTTTTGCAAAAGTCTAAAATTATTCCAAAGAAAGATTTTAAAAAACAGCCCTGGCCAGGTAGCTCAGTTGGTTAGTGTCATCCCAGTATGTTAAGGTTGCAGGTTTGATCCCTGGTCAGGGCACATACAAGGATCAACCAATGAATGCATAAATTGTGAAACAGCAAATGTTTCTCTCTTCCTTCCTCTCTAAAATCAGTAAATTTTTAAAAATTTTTAAAAATTTCAAAAAACAGAACATGTTGGGAAGATAGCCAATCAAATGTAACTAAGATGAACTTCAGTGAATGTATGATACATCTTGTTTATATTAAAGGTTAAAATTCTTTGAACTGACACAGATCAAATATGGTGAGATTATTCAATTTTCCCTCATCTTACACGAAGAAAAGTAAACAAGCATGGCTATTCAAAAGTTTTACATTCACAAATGACAACAGAACAAACCACTGAGGACAAATAGTCAAAAGTCAACAATTTCCACTGGCAAAAATTGTGGTTAGCAAGTAAGAGCTGCGTTTGGGGTCTTCACCAAATCAACTTTTGGGCCAAACTCTTTAGAGTGAACAACATAGTCTAACTTTTTACACTACGGAAAATGCCAATATGGTTTTGGGTTTTTTTTTTTTCCAAATACACAATCCAACATCCTGACACACACCCTCGCCTCCCTCCCCCACAACCCAAATACTCAGGAAGAGCTGGGCAAGCAGCTTTGTTAGGGGCTCCAATTCCTTTCAGTTTGCACCCAAAGCCATACTAGTATTTTTTCTATGTGACATGAAAACAAAGACTGGGAAGCATTGGCTTAAATTAAACTAACATTTCAAATTGCAAAAAGGTATCTTGAATGATCTTAGAACCAACTTGAATACAAGGTAGAGAAATCTAGGTAAAATTGCTTTTGTATTTGTTTTCCTCAGGATATTTTCCATTTTGAAGGTGAAATACTAAGCCCATGGGAGTCCTCTAAAAGCCACAAAAATAAGAGCTAAAATTGATAATGCTGTAACATTTCTAATTTGGAAACTGGGCATCTTCAAACTGATGAAAGCACAAATGACCCCAATTTCGGGAAAACTATTTCAAAAAACTTGGAAAAAGAGAATATGTAAGTATATTGTACTGTGCGCCTTAGATAGGCAGAGAAAAGTTCTCAACCTCAAGTGTCAACTGTAATGCTAATTACAAACCTGCAGTTAATAATTTTATCACACCCCTGATTTAGGAGCCTGGACTGTGTACACTAGGGTGGATAAATCATCTTAAGGTGAAATGCTATCCAACAGTATTAAAACCCATTTTCAGAAGTTTTCACACATTTAACTCCCCAACACAGGGACATTATAAGGGCTAAAAATCTTTAAGGCAGAGAGGCCCCAACCCTTAGAAAATGTACAGGGGTAAATCAAATACCATTATGATTATATGGTTCACAAAGATCCAAACCCACTGGAATTTCTTATTCTTGGACCTGCATCCATGTGGAATGCTGTCTAAATAAGCCGTATTTCAGATTTAACGCTTACATCCTTGATACCAGGACTCAATCTACTTCTCATACAATTATCTGGCCAGGTGTCTACAGAGTAAGCACAGTGACTGGCACCTAATAAGCACTTACAATCAAATCTTTATTGAATGACTTAGCAGTGGCTCTACCTTCTCTGGGAATTACGCAGAAACAAAGCGTTACAAATTTTGGCCCAACTTGCTTTGCAGAGGTCGTGGTTATCTAGCCCTGGGCACAAAAGCAAACCTGAACTATTTCATCTCAGCAGACTTTCTTAAAATAGTTGCCGTTTCATTTCTTCAAACTCCTTACACTCCAAATCTTTCATTAAATATACCAGACTCAAATAATACTAATAAATGGTACTAAAAGTGATGCTCAACAGGATCTCACGTTTATTGAGAAGTGATTAATGGTAAAAAGAAAGGCAATGCCCTTTCCTCATTGGCTGAACAAGAAACTGAAGAAACATTCACTACACGTTTTACAATATTTTTCTCTTCCAAAATGCATTTCTGTAAACAAGTTTTTACCACTGTTCTTAGCTGTGAAATGAAATTAATCCTGACTTAATCAGTATAATGTACAATAACAGAACATTTCTTAGGACTCCTAGTATTTTACTTTGAGTAACAAAGGGTCAGAGAAAATGAACCACCCTTAAAGACACAACCTTGGATAACACTGTTAAATTCTCCAAGGCAAAAATTCTTCATAAAAATGTTCTTCCAGTTCGGAAGGGAAAAACCAAATTCCCACTTTCTGGGTTGGAGGCCCATACCTTTGAAACTCAGGTGTTCTCCAAGTGCAAATGTCAAAATGGGGGGAGGAAAGGGTTTAAAAATTAGAGAAAACTGTATGTACTTACGGACTTTAAAATCCGAAAAACATAGTAAAAAGACAAAAAAACCAAAGCATTATGCTCTGAAAATCACAACCAAAGCCAAAATAAAAGGGACATTTTTCACCTAAACTACCTAGAGGGATTTTTTTAGTTTTTTCTTTTTCTTTTTTTTTCATTTTCCAGTTAAGTCCTATGTCTTTTGTGAAATTCCAATACTTAAACTGCAAGTCTGCAATCGTCTCTGAAGTCAATGAAATTAAGAAAAAAGTCCTAATTCTCTTGAAGGTCATTTTTTTCCTCTTAGGATATGCAGATGCAACCGTTGCTGTGGTCTGTGCAGAACTGCCTTTTATTTTCCACGACCTTGACGTTCCTAAAGGTTAAAAATAAATCAAAATGGTTAGTTAAAAACTTATCTGAGTATGCTTAAGAATTAAAACTTCACAGAATAACTCAATAAAAACTTAGTAACTTGTGCTAGATAGAATATTCTCCACCAATAAAAATTGACTTTTACTTCTTCCCCTCAAAATATGAACCTAACAGAAGAAACACACGTAAGTACAGTCTACTAAAAAAGACCAAACAGTTCTAGAGTCATCCCATTCTAGGCCCAGAGCCTTAGACGTATTTATAAGCCTCAATTCCCTTTTTTTGTACAGTGAGAATACGTATCTGTCACAGAGCTGTGGGGGAATTAGTGAACTGACTTATAGAAGGCTCTTAGTTCACAGGATGCAAGAAAGTTATCCTCTTCTTCTCCTAGAGTGACTAAAATCCAATTAAGAGATGGATTCTGAAAACTGACTGCAATACTGAAGTTTCCCTGAAATAATTCTACACGCTCATTTCTTTTTTTTTAAAGACTTATTTATTCTTAGAGAGAGGGGAAGAGAGGAAGAAAAACATTAATGTGTGACAGAAACATCAAATCATTGCCTCTCGCATGCCCCCAACTGAGGACCTAGCCTGCAACTCAGGCATGTGTCCTGACTGGTAACAGAATCCGTGACTTTTCAATTCGTAGGCTGGTACTCAATCCACTGAGCCACACCAGTCAGGGAAAAACACTCATTTCTTATTAAGAATCATTTTTTATAAGCCTTTCATTAATTTATTCTAGACTGCTTTCTATGTCACATACTCCTCATGTATTGAAATTTTTAAAAATATGACTCAATGCACATGCCTTTTTAAAAGCAAAAGTCTTAACTGGTTAAGAGCACAAGCCTAAATGTACACTTGATTCATCAATCTAACTTGGGTAGAGTTACTAGTTCCCTTTACGCTATGCTAATTATGGTTCTAAAGTTGAATATGATTCCTACTAAAAAGAACAGCAACTAGCACTTACGGGCTTCCATGGTCTAGGCACTATATAATGATCTTCGTAACACCCCCACAAAGACTATGTTATACCAGCTTCAGAGGTCAGAAAACGAAAGCTCAGAAAACGACACTTAACCAAGGTTACCGAACTAAGACCTAAGATTCAAACCTAGGGTTATGTGAGGTTTTGTTTGTTTGTTTTACATTTTCACTTTTTTTTTAAGATTTTATTTATTTTATCTTTAGAGGGGAAGGGAAGGAGAGAGGGAGAGAAATATCAAGGTGTGGTTGCCTCTTGTGCATCCCCTGCTGGGAACTGGCCTGCAACCCAGGCATGTGCCCTGACTGGGAATCGAACCGCGATCCTTTTATTCGCAGGCCCGCACTCAATCCACTGAGTTACACCAGCCAGGGCACTATATGGCTTTTTATACACCATGTTATTACAAATATTTATGTTAAAGTCAGAGTCAACAAAGCTAAGTGAGGCTTTGTGATTAAATGACTCCCCTAAAACAAAAATGCTCCATGGATACAAAAAACAATAAAGCCCTGGCTGGTGTGGCTCGGTAGACTGAATGCTGGCTTACAAACCAGATGGCCAGTTTGATACCCAGTCAGGGTACATGCCTGGATTGCGGGCCAGATCCCCAGTTGGGAGCATGTGAGAGACAACCAATCAATCTCTCACACACTGATGTTCCTCTCCCTCTTCTTCTTCCTCTCCTCCTCTCTAAAATTAAATAAAGTCTTAAAAAAACAAAAAAACAGCAAATCATTTAGAAAGAGCAGTTCTCTTTTATCATGTCTCACTTCACAGGGATAAGCTCACCAACTACCTCAATCTGGAATATTGTTTTTTAAATAAATTTTGAAATTTCAAATTTACTAAAATTTAAGAGCTTATCCATACACTATCTCTCTGGAAATCAACCTCCATTCAAGAATAAAAAAAAAAGGTTTAGTCACAAATAGAGATTTTTTTTTAATGTTATTTTTAAGATTTTATTTATTTATATTTAGAGAGAGGAGAAGGGAGGAAGACGGAGAGAAACATCAATGTGTGGTTGCCTCTCATGTGCCCCCTACTGGGAATCTGGCCTGCAACCCATGCATGTGGCCTGACTGGGAATCAAATCAGTGACCCCTTGGTTCATAGGCTGGCACTCAATCCACTGAGCCACACCAGCTAGAGCAAATTTTTTTAATTTATTGATTTTTAGTGGGGAGGGGGAGGGAAAGAGAGAAAAAGAAACACGAACAAACAAAAAAAAACCCCACAGACTTGTTGCTCCACCTATCCATGCATTCACTGGTTGATTCCTTTATGTGCCCCAACAGGGGGCCAAATCTACAACCCTGGTGCATGGGAACAACGCTCCAATTAACTGAGCTACCGGGCCGGGGCTCAAAAGTTTTAATGTTCCTGGGCTACAGTATTGGCCCCTTTCTGTATGTTCACCTAAAGTTTTGATAATATATTGTTAACAATAGAAAAATTACATTTTAAAAAGACCTCTAGAGTTGACCAAAGTCAAACTTTCAATAGCTCCTTGCTTCTCATATAAATTTTAAACTCATATACCTTGGGTTTTGTTGTTCATAACTTGGAGGGACACCATTCTCACCTCTCTTCTATTAATGATCAATATCTATCTGTGGCTTTAGGAGATCTAGACTCCAGTGTGTTTCTTGATTAAATGTTGCTTCTAGGCTTTCATTACTCCTCAAGCCAAGAATGTCTGGCCTTCTGTCCTTCAAGGTAAAGTTCAAAACACCTTCCCTTCTTTTAGACCTTCTTAACCCCTGAAGCTTTCAATGTCCTTCCAAATCTGCATCCACAATTGAAAATTAAATTGCACTGTCTTGTTTCATGTAAAATTAGTCCCAATTCAATCAAAAGCTCCTTGAAAGCAAAGAACAGTTCTTCAACTAACCTCACTCACAAACTACTTATGAAATCAGCTATGAATAATAGGCTACAATCAACTTTTAAATTAAATTATAGTTCTAATCACACACAAAAAATTGTAATTGTATTAGGTGATGGATGTTAACGGAAACATTGTGGTAATCATTTCTTTCTATGTATGTATCAAATCATTATGTTGTACACCTTAAACTAATACAATGTTATATATGTCAATTACATTTCAATAAAACTGGAAAAAATAGTTTGCCTATTATCTCTTATTTTAATGTAATATAACCCCAGGGGTACAAATAAACTTATATGCCCCAAATTGTACAGATAAAAAAAAAAAAAAAAGAAAACCCAGACTTTGCCAAATCTGTTCCTGCCTATGAAACATGCTTATACTTTAAGATCATCAGCAAAATTAATAACAGACATTGAGGATAGCCAGAAGAAATTTAAAAGAGCATTGTGTAATAACACATACTGCATTGGCTCATTTTTAAACAAAAATTTGTTCCTCTTTAGGTGCTACCAAGTCTACAACTACCTGTGTTCATTTAACATAGAACTATTTCTGAATCTTAACTATACAATGATACCAAAAAGGCAGGTACAACCTGTGCCCTAATGTAAACTTGTATGCCAGAGGTTTATTTTAAATTATGCAAATTACATACAAACAAATGGCATCAGCCACCTTAATCTCTTGCTCAACAACACGAAAACATCATATTGGTACAATTTAGCAAGACGACTAAATTGCTCTTCAAACCCTATACGTACTATATACTCTCCTATACATAGGTACCTTTCACTCAAAGGAAGCACTTTACAGCTTCTCTTTGACATACCCAAATTGCCAACATTACCGTTCTTGCACTTTCGAGCCACTATTAAGTAAAGTAAGGGTGACTTGAACACAAGCACTGTGATACCATGACGGCTGTCTTGATATTTCTTTTAAACTTTATTTTCCTATTACACTTAACATTCAATATTATTTTGTATGAATTTTAGGTGTACAACACAGTGATAACATAATCATATACTTTACAAAGTGTCATCCCCCCCAATTATTTCCAGTATGCACCTGGCACCATACTGTTATTCCCTACGCTGTACCTCCCCTGTGACTATTCTGTAACTACCAACCTGTACTTAATTCCTTTACCTTTTTCACCGAGCCCTCCAGCCTCCTCTCCCCTCTGGCAACCATCAGTCTGTTCAATTTTTTTTCTTTTATTTTGTTCTTTAGATTCCATATGTAAGTGAAATCACATGGTATTTGTCTTTCTCTGACTCATTTCACTTAGCGTACATAATACCTCTGGGATCATCCATGCTGTGGCAGTCAATCTTACAACCAAGTCAGCTATTAAGTGGCTAATGTGTGTGTATTAGCATACACAGCGTGGATACCCTGCACAAAGGGATAATTCATATGCCCTCCAGGAAGGAGTGGGACAGCATGAGATTTCATCACACTACTCAGAACAGTGTTACACAATCTGAAACATAAATTTTTGTTTCTGGAATTTTCTATTTAAAATTTTTGGACTGTAGCTGACTGCAGATAATGGAAACTGTGGAAAAACAAAACCACAGCTAAGAGGGACTACTGTACAGTTTCGATGTATACACAAAAAAATAAACTTTATTTAGAAAAAATAAATATAATATTCATCTCAAAGATTATAAAGGTATTTAAGTATTCACATCGTACTATCTTGAAAGTAATATTTAGCACCATTTTAAAAAATATGCATGATTCACAAGATTTTAAATACTAGATTAAATTTATAAACATGTATTTTCATTCAAAAATATAGGCTGGAAACAGGAGTCGATAGGACCTCCTTGAAGAGCCTCCCACTGCCCAAATCTGTGACAATTTGAGCATTATATAACCTTAACGATAAGTATACAACTATCATAGTAATACATGAAATAGGTAAGAATTAGCAAGGGATGCTAAAACTAAAGGGTGAAAATGTGATAAGGAATAAGGCATTTATATAGTCTTAAACTATTTTCCTACTTGTTAAAAAATAGCTTTACAATGAAGAACCTGGTGAACCCCTTAACCAAGCGATGAAATTTAGTATTACCAATAATGGTGTAAACACATCTTAAACCTCCCTCGTGTGATTCACTGAGGACAAAAGTTACTTATGTATAGTATCCCTGCCAGAGAAGCATATTCTGAATATACCTAATAAGAAAACCTTAGACAAACTGAAGGACATTCTACAAAAATAAATAGCATATACTCTACAGAAATTTCAATGTCAGAAAGAAAAGAGGGCAGGATGTGAGTATGTGTATAACCACTGCAAATTAAGAAATTAAAAAGACATGAAAACTAAAAGACCCTGTACTGGAACCTGGACCATAAAAATAAAACTTCTATCAAAAACATTAAGTCTACTGGTAAATATGAACAAGATCTATTGGCTAGATAATAGTATTGTGTCAGTGCTGAATGTCCTGATTTTAATAACGACACT
Organism: Anoura caudifer; assembly: GCA_004027475.1. NCBI lineage: Eukaryota > Metazoa > Chordata > Mammalia > Chiroptera > Phyllostomidae > Anoura > Anoura caudifer. The sequence continues at coordinate 231,349 of PVKU01001466.1, forward strand.
ATGGTTATTATGCACCATGTTCTTAGAAACACAGCAGCATATTTAGGAGAAAAGGGCATAACGTCTGGAACTTTCTCTCAGATGGTTCAGAAAAAAATTACACACACATATCCAAAAAGCAAATGTGGAAAACATTACTTCAGTAAATCTGGATGAAGACTATATGGGAGTTCTTTGCACTATTCTTGAAATTTGTTTCAAATTATTTCAAAACAGCAAGTTAATAAAATAGGAGTATAACAGTTTTCAATTAATTCTTCTGCAAAAATTGGCTGCATTAAAAAGATATCTTAGCCTTGGCTGGTGTGGCTCAGTGGACTGAGTGCTGGCCTGAGAACCAAAGGGTCGCAGGTTGGATTCCCAGTCAGGGCACATGCCTGGATTGCAGACTGGGGGCACACAAGAAGCAACACACAATGATGTTTCTCTCCCTCCCTTGCCCTCCCCCCCCAAAAAAATGAATAAAATCTTTTTAAAAAAGCTATATTTAAAAACAAGTTATTGGCCCTAGTTGGGTAGCTCAGTTGGTTAGAACATCATCCCCATACGCCAAGGTTGACAGTTCGATCCCTAGTCGGGACAAATCAACCAAGGAAAGCACAGATAAGTAGAACAAATCAACATTGATTCTCTTTCACCCTACCCCTTCCTCACTCTCTAAAACTAAAAAATTTTAAGACATAAAAAAAGAATTATCTTAAACAATTCATAAAACCTTAAAATGTGTTATTTCCTCAGACCTACACTAGAAGTCACAAACCACAAGGATATTTTAGCAAAATAATTAAAGTACTTAGTAATTATTTATTACAAGTTTTTTAGAGTGAGAAAAGAATACAGAGAAGGTTCTAACACAAGGATCATTATTTTTAACCACTTTTGGACATTAAAATCTTGTAGGTTTCTATGAAAGACTTACTTTATGGCAAATTTTCTTTCACAAAATTCCTGTTACCACTGGGAACAATTCTACTAAATACTTTGACAATTTATGGTCAAAGGGCTTCTTCACCTATAAGTCAGCTGTATTTGACATTTCTAATCAACCAGTCCTACCCTGGTAATATTTAATAAACAAAATGCAGGAGGGTGGAGGGAAGGGGAGAGGGGATGAAAATGATGATGGATATACAGTAAAGGGAAAAGAGCAGAATGACATACAAAAATAAACTTGGATCATTAATGGGTCCCAGCCAGAACTGCCATAAGCACAATATAATCTGTGTCTGTTGGACACTCCAGCTTTTATACATGAAGTTGCTACTGAGTTACCATCATAGCAGGGGAAATAGTATGGCAAGCTGGACTCCCCCCATAGTGTTGTCATGTGGAGCCAGTCTACCACTTTTTTAACTAGTACTCCTAGACCATGTGCAAGGCAGCTACAGTGAGGTCTGCAGTAGGAAAAGGCCAAAGCAGCTGGTCCAGGTTAAGCTCCTGCCACAGACCGGCTGCTCACAGGTGCAAAGAGGTAAGCATAAGATCTTCAAGAGCAAATACAAAAATTGTAGACTTATTAGTTAACCCAGAAACAGCCCAAATGCTAAAAAGAAGGTAAGATTTGTGTATTCCTAAGGCTTGAGGATGTGATGGCATAAAAAAAGAGGGGGAAATAGTACAGCAAGATTTTACTCTCACACCCTATTCTAAAATTTCTAGTAGGACACTCATCTGATCTTGAAATCAACCCACGACCCCAAAAAGAACAGTAGAAAGACTAGACAATCTTAAGAAATAAAGATTAATTTTAAGATATGAGAAACTATAAACGGAAGAAGTTTCTAGACCTCAATATCTGGTCCTTAGAGGTTAATACCTATACTATCCACCCACCCCACCTCCCCATTTTATATCTGTAATTATAAACTACAAAACTTCTGCCTCTAGAGGAAATACCCTAAAAGCCACAAGGTGGCAATGTTACTCAAAAGTCTGCACATTTGAAATCTCTTCCTGTAATACATACACAGCTGGCCCTTGAACACAGGTGATTAGGGGAACCAACCCCCACCCCCATTCAGTCAGTTGAAGATCAACCTAATTTATTTTTATGTATTTACAACTTTAATTTTTTTATTGACTTGAGAGAAAGAAACATCAATTTGTTATTCCGTTTATTAACATATTCACTGGTTGCTTCTTTTATGTGCCTGGCTGGGGATGAAACCCACAACCTTGGCATATTCAACATATCATTTCTGACTCCCCCAAAACTTTATAGCTAAAAGAGTCAACATATATTTTTGTTATAGGTATTTATTTTCCTTAATTTAGCTTAATATTCTTTCTCATTTCTACTACCACTCCTCCGCCCTCCACTAAGTAGGCCATAAAACACAACTGAGGTATATTTATATTTATTTTTGGGTGTAACTTTATCAGCTTTACAATCTGCTGTTAATCCCCTCATCCCCAAATTAAATTTACTTATATGGCCCTCAACTAATTTTTCCTATGTCCTCACGGACCTTGACAGAAAAGAACACAAATTTCAGTACCCCTGGCTAAAAAATGAGAATGCTTAGATAGGCTAATATGAAAAAATATGATTATATTAAAATCACTTTCATTACTTTACTTGCTTTGTATGGCTTATGCAATCAATATTTATGGTCTCTGATGCTATAAACAGAAGTTAAATGAGTTAAAGAGCAGAAAGACAAAGTTATATATAATATTCTGCCTTCCACAGGTGAAGGAACAAAAATACTTTCCATCAGTTCTTTAATTTAAAGCAGGGCTATAATAGTTTATAAAAGGATCATCTTTCTTCTCATCCCCCTTTTGAATTTTTCTAGGTGCAGAAATGGACAGTTAGTTGGAATGAAGTTCTGGGAACTGAAGTAGGAGCACCAAGATGAAGTAAATGCATTAATAACCTTTCCTACTATCAAATCCTTTTCCAAAATTGTTTATTAGTAGCTGAGCTTCTATATACACTTCACTAAAAGAGTAAGAAGTAAAAAGCCTGGATAATCCACTATTTCCAGTACTTGAATAATCTGACTAGCAACAGACTAAGGATAAAACAGATACATAGCCCTGACCAGTGTGGCTCACTTTGTTGGCTATCTTCTCAAAAATCGAAAGGTCACTAATTCAATCCCCAGTCAGGGCACATGTCTGGATTGTAGGTTCAGTCCCCTGGTGGAGGCAACCGGATCAATGTTTCTCTCTGACATCAATGTTTCTCTCCCTTTCTCACCCCCTTCCCCTCTCGCTAAAAAATAAATAAAAGAGGGGAAAGGAGGGAGAGAAACATCAATGTGTGGTTGCCTCTCACGTGCCTGCTACTGGGGGCTTGGCCTGCAACCCACCCATGTGCCCTGACTGGGAATCGATCAGGAGACCCCTTGGTTCCCAGGCTGGTACTCAATCCACTGAGCCACACCAGCCAAGGCTAAATAAAATCTTGAAAAAAAAAAGAGAAGAGAGAATAGAATGGAAGGCATTAACATTTTTTGGCTTAACTAAAAGTAAATTAGAAAACACTAGTTTCAAACCAAAAAAAAATGGTTTGACAGGTTTGACTGGTTTGACTATTCTCTGAATCACTCCTTGGCTCTCCAGTAAGAACAACATTTACACTAAAACTAATTTCACAATAAAACCAATTTCTCAAAACACTTCAGTATACAATTAAACAAATATGGTTTTTAATAGCCTGTCAAGTCCTACCTACTCCCAGCATGAAGATTCTGCATGTGTGCCCTGTTAAGTCTGTGCTAAGGGCTAGACTCAAAAATGGAAAACCAGCAAGCACAATTAAGTACCAGGCCGAAAGTTATTGAAGAATTTGATGACTAATGACATACATAATGATCTAGGACTTTTCAAATTTTAAATACAAGTGAATCAATCACCTACAGAGCTGACAGAATGCAGATTCCAAGGCCCCACCTCCAAATACGCTAATTCATTCGACAGATGCGAGAGGACAAGACTGCAGAGTAAGTACACCCAGATGATAACTTACACAAACTGAGTAACTTCTCTTTAGTTGCTTCTAATCATGTAAGAAATACCTAGGGAATTTACTAAATAAAATTTCTAGTTTAGTAAGTCTGGGGGCAGAGCCCAGTTATCAGTGTTTTTATAAATACTTTTCAGGTGACTCAAAGTTTGTTTTAAATCACTGTTACCATTTTTTGCAGTATATACTATGAAGTGCTCCACCCTGTTCCCTTCCCCATCCCTTTGCAGGCTTAAGGAACTACAAGTTAACATGGCATAAATGACTGAATTACCCAAGAACTTGTCTGGGTCCAGTTCTAGCTCAGCCACTAAAGTGAGACAATCCTGCAGTTTGTGTAAAAAATGAGAGTAGGGTAAACAAAGTCCTTCCCGCTCAATTTTATAACATTATCCAGAACCATTTGAGTTCCTCCTTACTCCTGCTGCCTTTCAAGCAACTTTCACGAGGTTAGGCAGAATAGATCCAATTCACTCCATTTTCATACTTGTGATGAGGGACTTGGATTCAACCCGAGTGCTCAATTAATTATGTTCTCCTCATATATCCACAAACAGGTGACTGGCTACCAGCATCAGTAGGTAATAGAACATTGTTAACTATTGTAAATGATAAATGTGAAGATGCAGCAAGGTTTAACAACAAAAAAAGCTTTGAGGCAAAACAAATTCCAGCTCTTCTACAACCTATGTCTTGAAAAAGTTATTCCTTTTTGAATAACCCTGAACTGCTGTTCATACCACAGTCCTTATTATTCAGTTCCCTACCTGTAAAATAAAAGTAATCTTAACTAGTCTACAGGATTATGATAAAGGATTAAAGATAAGAGTGCCTAATATACAGACATCCAAAAACAGCTATGTGTAAATACCCAAAAAAGGAGAAAAAAAAACAGGATAAAATATCTACAGAATATAATAACTGTACAAACCACTTGTGTAGATAAAGAAAAATGCCAAAATGAGTAGAGAAATTATGGGTGACTTTTCTTTCATTTTCTACACATTTTATAATTTGGTTATATTTTATAACAAAAAACAAATGCAAAGACAAAATTTGAAATACAAAATTTAGAGTGTAAATTTACATGCAAGCACTTTAGAAGTTTTGTTATCCATACCAATTACCAAAAAAGTTCACATGAGGCCAAAAGCTTACATAAGTCCACCTTTTCTAAATGCTTCATGATACACAAGTGATACAGCCAAGTGTTTAACTCTGACATATGTACAAGAGTACTAATTACCTCATAAGAACCACCAGATACTACAACAGCAGTTAAGTGCAAATGAATTATAAAGAAGAGCAACTGCCTACCTCTTCCCTTCCTCCTTCATAACTAATAGTTCAAACTTGAGAGTTAACCATTTTCTTCATTTTTCCACTATCTTTTCCTATCAATCCTTTAGACCCAACTCAAGCTTAAACCCACTCTGCCATAAAAATATCGTGATTCTATCCAAACTGGTTTTGCTATTCCTACTCTGCACTTCAGTCTCATACTATGAAATTAGCACTTCAATACACACTGACCTATAATGTTTAATTTATGATATCATAACTTGGTATCTTCTCCCTACATCTAACTGGACTTAAATCGATTCAATGAAGAACTGTTTATTCAGCAAGGGACAAAAACCATCAGGGCACCATTTATTAAGCTAGTTGTTATAACTAGAAGAATTTGGTCCAGGAGAAGTGGTAGCAACATGCAAATTTAAACTGTATTACCTGCTTCTGGGGAGAAAGGCAGAAGAAATAATCCACGCTAACTACCACACTCAAGAGCCTTTCTCCTTGCTCATTTAAAGACATACAGAATTCAATGGTAAAAGTGATTTTTGTTCATCTTAATTCAAGGAGCAGCTTTTTCTCCTCTATATGAAACTCCTGAGCAGCTACAGGTTAAGAGTCCCTTATCATTATGTCCCTTAATCTAGGGCAGTCAAAGCCAATGCTATAGGCTCCCCACCTCCTGTAAGATGTATGTCTTCCTCACCCCTCTCCCTCCAGACTAAGTAAACCAACACATCTACATGAGATGCTGAGGCCGCAGAATCTCTACATTTCTTCAATTTCAAAACAGATTTCCCATCCCTACTTCCATTCACCACTCCTGTATTTTAAAAACATGTCATTGAGTAAGTTCCAAATTATGCTGCATAGGGAGATGCTTGGGGGATGCTCCATAGGGGAAAAGAAGCTAAGCATATAAAGTCAACTATTCATTTGATTCTGAGTAACGTTTTGTTTGGGTGGGGTGGGGAGAGGGAGAATTCTACTGCACAAGTTTGAAGACTATTAGAGGACTAATCTTTACTTCTGGCATGTAAGCAGAATGGCTTACATCTGAGTAATTCTTGGTTTTAAACTATTCAAGAGTAGATACTAAATGATTCTAGAGTTGCTAACTAACCCATCTCAAAATATTTACATGTGGAAAAACAGCAAACCCCCTGAATCAATCTTTAACCATATCAAAAACAGAATACTGCCACTTTTCATATCTAATTGTATTTCAGACATTTTTATATGGTCTAATTTACCAAAACAGCCCAGACTAAATAAATAGAAGCTGGTCTTCACTAAATCTCTTTAAGGCGTGGAATGGGACAGTTTGAAAGACTATGGGTACGGAGAGGTTGAAACAATAGGAACAACAAATGCAGACTATTAACTGATGAGTGGAGAGTAAACACTAAAAACAAAGCACTCTCATGTTACTTTTATTTAACAGATAGCCACAGACATTTGTAGTCATCATCTGCTGTCTCTCCACAGTTTGAATAAACTGATTACACCACCCCACTGCTTGAAATTCTATTCAAGATATGACCTTTTCCTTATTTTTCTTTTTTTTATTTTTTTTAAAGATTTTATTTATTTTTTTGAGAGACAAGGGAAGGGAGGGAGAAAGAGAGGGAAACATCAATGTGTGGTTGCCTCTCACATGCCCCTCACTGGGGACCTGGCCAGCAACCCAGGCATGTGCCCGGACTGGGAATCAAACTGGTGACCCTTTGGTTCACAGGCTGGCACTCAATCCACTAAGCCACAACAACCAGGGCTTGTTCTGTTTGGCTTTTTTTTTTTTAATGGAATTTATTGGGATGACATTAATAAAATTTCATGTATACAATTCTATGATACATCATCTGTAATATTGTATTGTATGTTCACCACCCCAAGTCAAGTCTTCACCACTTATCCCCTCTTTATCTTCTTCTACCTCTTACTCTCTTTCTAAAGCTCAGACTACTCCATCTCAATCTTTCACTTGCTGCCTCTTTAACCATCCTTTAAATTTTATGATTTCTGGGAGCTTTTTCTTTGGTCTTCTTCTCTCACTGCATGCTGGCTCTAAAACCACACTGCAGAAGTAGAAACACCAGCTCTGCTTTCTTAGCTCATGTGACTTTGCAAAGTTATTTTCCTCTTTTCTGTGCTTGTGCTTCAGTGTCTTTATCTGTAAAGCTGAGATAGCTGCATCTACCTAGCCATGATATGAGAAGAGAAGTAAATGAAAACTTACATATGTATTCAGGACAGCTGTATGCTAAAACATGTAGGAAGTGTTCAATAATTACAGCCATTATTTTTATTACCAGTATTCTTGAATAATCTTAAACTCTTCCATGCTTTTACCTACATACTGAGGGCTGAAAACTCCCAAATTTTTAACAACAATCTTCCCTGAGCTCCAGATCCTAATTATCACCACACTGACCCCCAAGCACCTCAAACACTATTTCCAAAAGCCAACAAATGTCCAATCCTTATCTGCTAGCTCATCCCATATTATTTGATTTTTTAAAAATAAGATATGGAAAATACATCTACCACATTCTTCAAATCCAACTTCCCCATCTTCATTGTCTTGGTTCAGGCCCTCACCGGCTTCTTCTCCCAGACTATTATAAAGCATCTCATTTGATCTTTGGTCACTTACACCTATCTCTCTTCATTTACCAGATGAGTTTAAGTTGCTAACCTGAGTTTCCATTCCCCTATCTGTAAATATGGGATATTGCCTCCCAGGATTGGTGTGAGGATTGAAGTAAGACTGTGCAGGTACCTAACAAAGTCAATGCCAGACAAAGTATTCCATCCTTCCTATCCTCCAAACTGCCATTCCACATTAACTTCCCTCTACAATCCAACCAAAACAAAAGTATAAGGACAAAATCCAAGTATAGGTCCTTTATGCACTGGGCCCAACCAACCTGGTTCAGCTTTATCACTTATTTTTCCACTTTAAACTTTTTATTCTGAAAATATAACCTAAGCATTCACCAGACCATGTTTCTGAACCTGCTGTCTCCTCTTCCTAGAATGCCCTCACTTTTCTATCTAGCAAACTCCATGTATCATATAGTCCATGCCTTTGGGGCTAAAGAGACTCTGGCACTTACAGTGTAGTTCCAGCACATCTGTTTGTTTAAGTCAAAAGTGAAAAAAAACAAAGATGTGTCAGAACTTCACTGATCCATCAATGATGCTTTTAAATTTCCTTAAATTTTCTGGTTTTTCAAAATATATCAGAGCTACAGACATGACACACTTCAGTTCAATCTGCATCATTATTTTCTCCATCACTATAAGTCTAGACCATAGGCGGCAAACACAAAACCCTTGGGACAAATTTCTCCTGACACCTTGTTTCTACCCAGCAGCAGTGCCAAGCTCTCACTTAACTGTTAAGGAGTAGTTACATTTATACAGTCCTAAAATTACATTCAGCCCTCTGAAGGCAACTGAGAGGCTGATGTGGCCCCCCGTGAAAATGAGTTTGACACCCCTGGTCTAGACAATCAACAAAAATCAAATCCTGATGTGTATATAGTATTTGCCAATTTCCATGGTGTAAATAACAGGGCTGGTTTCAAATACCAATTGTGGTATCACTGAATATGAGGCTGAGAAAAGATGTGCATGTCAGTTTTATATACTGTATTGACTATAATAAAAATTACCTCAAGAGTAGTATTTATTATGGTTTAATGATAATAATGACATTTTAAGCTTATGTAGCTTAATTGTAATTTATATTGCAAATAATTTATAATGTAATTTAATGTAACACCTTTTTTTAAAGATTTTTATTTATTTATTTTTAGAGAAGGGAAAGGGAGAGAAACACCTATGTGTGGTTGCTTCTCGCACACCCCCTACCGAGGACCTGGCCTGCAACCAGTGCCCTGACTGGGAATTGAACCGGCGACCCTTTGGTTCACAGGCCAGCAACTCAATCCACTGGCCACACCAGCCAGAGCTAATGTAACACCTTTTAATACAATGTATTTAAGTTTAGTTTCATAATGACCTATGTAACAACCAGCTTGCTATTTTTTAAATTATTATTTTTTTTACTGATTCCAGAAAGGAGAAAGGAAGGAGAAAAAAAGGGAGAGAAACACTGACATGAGACAAACATCAGTTGCCTCTTATATGCACCTCAACTGGGGACCAAACCGGGTCATGTGCTCTGACTGGGAACCAAACCTACCAACCACCTTTCGGTTTGCAGGACAATGTCCAACCAACTGAGGTATACCAGCCAGGGGCAGAAAGAAACATTGATGTGAGAGAGAAACAGGTTGCCTCCCATATGTGACTTGATTGGGGATCAAACCTGGAACCTAGGCATATGCCCTGAGTAGGGAGCGAACCCACAACCATTCTGGTGTTCGGGATGATGTTCCCAACTGAGCCTAAAATTCTTAAAAGCTGAACAGCTGGCCCACAGTTAGCCAGCTTTAAGCACATGATCAAACTTCCACTGAAATACCAACTCCCCTACTTATTAGCTATGAGACCTTGTATAAATAACTCCTTGAGCCTGCTTTCTCATCTGAAATATGAGAATGATATATTAGATGAGATAGCTAAACTTTAATGTGCACTATGTGCCAAGCATTTACTACATGCCAAACACCGTGCTATCATTTGTATGATTACTCATTCTATTTGACATGGTTCAAGTGTTATTTCCTCCATAAAGCTTTTCTTAATGTCCCCAAATTTATCACTCTTCTCCAGAAAGCCAAAACATTTCTTAATTCTCTAGTACAGTTCTTATCCCATATTTTATTCATTGTTGTTGCCCTAACAACACTGTCTGGTCCTAAGTCAAAGATGGTGCCTTGTTTGTTTGTTCTAATCCAGCAATTAATAAAAACACTGGTTGAAATATGGATACAAAAAAAGGACATGGTTCATAAAGATCCAAATTCAGTGTCATCTATTTTCTAGACCTCCTTTAGGAGGGTGAACGCATTTTATCAGCCACAAAGCAAGGAAAATGATAAGTAATACAAATAGAATTTCCTCAACCTTTTTGGCAGTGAGACAAGCAAATTTATCTGCAAGACAGAATAGACAGACAGCCCTAGAATTTTTCAGAAAGTTCATGTTTGTCATCCCAATTTAAACAGGATGTCCACTAACTAGTTGTGAAGAAGCAATTTAAAACAACAGTGGAGCAGCGAAATGCTAAACGGAAAGAAACAATACCCATGGTTATTTATTTCCTAAGGACTTAATAAGAAAACAATATAATTGGCTAAAGCGATGTTTTCTTCCTCTTGTGTATCACTAAAACTTGGCTATTTTTAAATATTTTCTAAAGTAAAAATACTTCAAATGTTTCTCAGCAAGGGGCAAAATAACCAAGTTAAAGGGTTAGGGGGCAGAGAAATGGCTGTAAGAAAAAAATCATACTTCCTCAGAAGAAAAACATTACTTGTACTAACACTATAGGAAAACTGGATTTTTAAAAAAGAAAACATATCTCTTCAATAATCATGTTTAGCCCTGGCTGGTATGGCTCAGTGGACTGAGCACTGGCTGGAAAACTAAAGGGTCGCCAGTTTGATTTCCAGTTGGGGCACATGCCCGGGTTGTAGGCCAGGTCCTCAGTGTGGGGTGCACAGAGGCAACCACACACTGTTTGTCTCCCTCTCTTTCTCCCTCCCTTCCTCTTTCTAAAACTAATAAAATCTTTTAAAAAATAATTTAAATTATTTTAGTAAGTCTTTAGTGCATTCTAGGTAAAACCTTTTTCAATACTTAGTAAATGTATTAAAAATAACTACCCATATACCTAATTGGTATTAAGATTCGCTGGGAATCAACCAAAGCTTTTTGTCATCCATACCTTTAGCCTTAAGTCCTTATTTTTTTACATGTAGTAAGTATTTGGGTCAGAAATTATAGAACAGAAACAATGACTTCCCAAAATACCCATTTAGTGGCATCAATTCCTCTTCTATAAACCTCAAATGTTATCTGGGACCAGCTAACCCTCTTATCCTTGGTTTCTCTGATCTAGATTAACCCATGGATGAATCTTCCCTGCAAGTTATCTAATAAAAGATCTTTTAGCCTCTTCTTGAAACCTTCCTGTGACAAAGACCTCCATTTTTAGAAAATTCTCCCTTTTATTTACAAAAATCTTCCTCCTACAACTTCTATCCATTGGTTCTAGAGCTATTTTTGGTATAGAGAATAAACCTGCCAGAATTTTAAAAGCATCTGGTAACTGCTATTATGTTCCTCTTCTAAATTACTTCTTGTAAGCTGAACATTCCACCAAGGGACATTCACTAAGGGACATTATAATGACAAATAAGATAACCTATATGAAACATATTATGGGAAGAAGTGAGATGTATTCAGTAATGATACCTATTATTATCATATACTGGTACACCTTAACTCTAAGAAGAGTCCCCATCTACCCTCCATGCAAGGATCACATGAAGGAGCTCCTCCACCAATTAAAATTAGACTTTACTCCTCATTCTTTTAAATTCGAATAGTTTTTATTATCTATCTACCTATTTATTTATTTTTAGAGAGAGAAAAAGGGAGACAGAAAGAGAGGGAAAGAAACACTGACACACACCCCAACCGGGCACTGAACCCACAACTCAGGCATGTGCCCTAACCAGGAATCAAATCAGTAACCTTTGGCTTTGCAGGACAGCAACTAACTGAACCACACCCATCAGGGTTAAGCTCTAACACTTTTTAAGGCCAACTTTGTACCTCTGTCTTAGTAGATTCCATCTGTATCAAACTAATTGCACACACAATTCATTCAACTCCCTTTCACTAATCTAATCTCCAAACTTCCCTCTTAGGAAACACATTCCACAAATACCAATTAACCTTTCTTGAACTATACAGAAATTCCTGTTCAAATTATCATCTATGCAGTGTCCTAGACTTTGTGCTGTGCAGAACCTATGTTCACTCTTTCCAAAACAACTAATTTCTATACATCTTTCAAGGTTCAGCTGAGAGATCACTTCTTCCAGGATTTCTTTTATGACCAATCCACCCACATCCCAGGTTGGGTTAGGCAATGTTTAAGCTTCCAAATTTGCACCCTGTGCATACCTTGAAAAAACACTTTCTGTTTTATGCTGTTACTAATCACTAATGTAAGGCTCCTTCACAGACACTAGAGAAACTCATGGTCTAGCACACAGAAAGTTGTTCAAAAAAAAGATAAAAAGCTTCATCTCAATTCTTAAATAGCGTAATAAAAATTTAAGTATATCTGAACACACTCCAAGTCACTATTCTTAGGTATTCTGCTTGAAAATGTGAGAGGTTTTATGAAATCCTGCTATTCTCACCAAATAGCAAGGAATTTTTAAAAAATACACACCTTGAGCCCTGGCAGATTGGAACATCATCCTATATACCAAATGTTGTGGGTCTTAACTCCAGTCAGGGCAGCCAAGAGATGTTTCTCCCTCTCCCCCCATTCCTCTCTAAATCATTAAACATATTTTAAAAATATACATATACATACACACACACCTTGAGTTGTTGTCACTAATCACATCTTCTCTAGATCTTTCTCCCCACTCTGCCATTATTCAAAAAATATTATGTACCCAAGTGCCTAGTTAACATTGGGCTAGGCTTTAAGAGAATTATGCAGTTCCCACTATTCTTATTTTTACCTACAGCTAACAGGCTAGAAATCTAGGAAAAAAAACTAAACCAACTATCATGAGGTTTAAAAAAACCTCTTAATATAAAAAACATTATTATTCCAAATAATGCCAGACTATTCCAAAATTAAGACAAAGGGAGTTAACTCACTGTTATCTTCATCTGAACAGCTAACAGTAATCTCTCAATTTTTTTTTTCAGAAGGAAAAAGGCTCATATGGTAATATATAGCACAGCCAAAAAGCATACATCCTTTGACCCAGCAGTAACACTAAAAGGCAGACGTGAATCAATATTTACATCAAAGATTGTTCACTACAGTGCTATTTTAGCTGGAAAAAAAATATTAAAAAGCTGACATATTCAACAATTAAGAAGTGATAAATTACAATGTATCTAAGATAAAATACTATGAAGTCATCAAAAGTAATGTCACTGGAGAATATTCAACAATCAGGAAATGGTTCTAAGCAAATGCAGGTTACAAATTGTATCTGAAGCATACAACAAAGTAGACCACATATCTACGATGTCAGAAGTTTCAAGCTAGATAGCTCCAATGCATGAAGGGTCTATGATACTGAATTATACCACATGACAGAACAAGTCAGTAATAATGCTAGGCAAAAACAGCTATAATTCTGCTTCAGCGTGTTCTGCCAAGATACATGCCTAATCTCAAAACTCTGCAACAGCTGTGACATCATTTTCAGGATGAAGTTTAAGTACTTCCCTATGTACTGAGTTACCATGCCCATTTGGCATACAGATTTTTTGCAGACTTGTAAATACAAAAGTGCACACACAAACCCTCAACCTAAGGAGGTCTCTCTACTGCCTCAATAAGCTAAAGCTCCCATTCTCATACAACTTGTTTTGTCTTGGAAGCCTAATAAAGACTGGAAGTTTACAGTCACTTATGTAAGGATATTAAGGATTAACAGTGGGAAACAGAAGAGTAAGGTAATACTGACTGAAACGGTAACTGAGTTTAGAAGTAATCACAGGGACCTTCCTGAAAGCCCAGCAAACCCTTCTTACAGAAGGTAAACTAAAAAGTACTCTGACAAAAGTATAATTGAAGCTTTTTCCCCCTTGGTGGTTTTGTCCACCTGCCTGAGAACAATTAAAATGTTCAAAAGTCTTTACAGAACAGTTTTAAGAAAGATCCATCAGTTAATAAAGACCAAAAATGTTATTACATCTACTTTATGAAAACATCACAGGACTGGTCAATTCCAAAATATAAATCTTATACCTACTTATGAAGTTTAATTATCATGCATTAAACCACTCAAGTGACTTTAATACAAATACATACTTGATTAAAAGTTTACATAAATTAACAGTCCTCAAATTTGCTACTTCATTTTTAAACCAAAGTTTCCCCACGATTCTAACACATAATACCAGTTTATCTTAGCAGCTACAGTATGCATCCCTAAAAATACTCCTGTCTCTTGTGTTTAATCACAAGATGTAAGATAGAACTTTGCAGATAAAAGAAAGCATACTGATGGTATAAGAGATTATCAAGCACCTGGACACCCCTCACACACATTAAAAATCTGCCATGCCACTACATGGTACCTAAAAGGTCATGTCTACCTTCCTTGTACTTCTGGTAACAGAAGCCTGTGAAGACATCTTTGGTGTCTTTCAAATGTCTGGCAAAATAACCAGTAAACTGTCTTTTTCTACAAGATTACGGAAGATTTTACATTAAACTGTTAAAACTTGGAGGAAAGAGAGGTGAGTTTAAAGGACTAAAAAGGAGAAAAGTTTCTAACAGCCAACTTTTCAGTAATCTGGCTCTATATGCCCCAATACTTTTAGCATCACTGACAAGTGTATCTCCATTTATTTGTCTGTACACACTAGAATATAAGGCTGCAACCATCCTACTTTAGTTAAACAACTATGCACCTCTGGTCCTGCATTATGGAGGTGAAAAATCTACCAAAGACCCTGCTCTCACAGCTTGAAGGAGTTAAGTTTTTATAGAGCCATAACAAACGTCTCAGATCTTAGATCAAATATATAAGTTCTTATGAATTCATAACAAATTTAAAGAAAATATATTTACATAAAGTTTTTAGGTTTTGTTTCTATTTTTTATTAAATTTATTGGGTAACATCAGTTAATAAAATTATATAGGTTTCAGGTATACAATTCTATTATACATCTTCTGTATACTGTATTATGTATTTTCCACCCCAAGTCAAATCTCCTCACATAACCATTTACCCTGCATTCCTCTTCTACCTTCCCACCACTGGGTTTTTTATTTTACATTTAAGACTAACCATTCAGGGTTCTCTCAAATCAATTACAGATTTTTCTTTAATTTCCTCCTTGCCCATAATCCTTCTCCCTAATTCCTACTTTTAAATGTGTCTAAATTCACCCCTGGTTGGTGTGGCTCCGTGGATTGAGTGCCGGCCTGCAAACCAAAGGGTCACCGGTTTGATTCCCAGTCAGGGCACATGCCTGGGTTGCGGGCCAGGTCCAGTCCCCCCCTCCCCCATGCCCCGCCCCCGGTTAGGGGCGCTTGAGAGGCAACCGCATGTTTCTCTCTCCCCCCGCCTCTCTAAAAATAAAATCTTTAAAAACAAATAAATAAGCCCTGGCTGGTGTAGCTCAGCGGATTGAGCGCGGGCCTGTGAACCAAAGGATCACGGTTCAATTCCCAGTCAGGGCACATGCCTGGGTTGCAGGACAGTTCCTGGCAAGGGATGCATGAGAGGAAACCATACACTGATATTTCTCTCCCTCTCTCCTTTCCTTCCCTTGCCCTCTAAACATAAATAAAATGTTTTAAAAAAATTTTTTAATAAAAACAATAAATATATCTAAGTCCTAGATAAAATATGATCTGCCCCAACTTGTATTTTATCATTCTCTTATGGTCCTGAAGTTTGTATTCACTCCACACACAAGGATCAAGCATTACAACTCTCAAATAAATTCAACTCTACCCAAGATTCCCACTTGGTGCAAAGGAAACAAGAGAACGTGACTCTTCAGGAGTACAACAAAATATTAAGAACAAGAGGTCAGCCTTTTCTAATGATCCATTTTCCAAGTTTTATATAATAAACATTTTATTTTTCCAATGGGAAAAAGGTTTTGAAAAAAGAAAGAACACTAAGGATAGGAGCAAGAAAGTTCTTAAAAACATCCTTTTAACGTTGCCAGTTGTCAAAAGGCAGGCTAGAAGATGATGTCAGGGCTTGGTGACATACCAACTCTTGGGGAAAAAACACAGTACCCATTAGGCCAAAATTTAATTCCAAGAGAACTTGTATCTTTTCTCTCTGCCTTACTACAGCCTCAAACTTTTCCTACTTTAATTTCCATGGTATTATCACTTCAATCATTCCCTTTCAATTTCTTTCAGACTCATTCTTCATCTCTTTCTGCATCATGTAAATTCTTTTTCTCTACATTTCTTTTCCTTTAAGCCTACATTTGTATCCTCCATTAATGTTCCCACATTCCTTCACACTAAGGTTCATACAGTAGATCAATCACACTCCCACATAAAGGACTTAACTATTCAGTGATACTTGTGTTATTTACAGAGCTTTTATTATTCAATATAATACCTCTCCTGTTCTCTCTCTAGTTCCTTCCCCCCTTCCCTAAAAGTCTTAATGGTTACCTTTTTAACACTTTCTTCTTCCTCTTGGCGTTTCTCATAGTGTGAGAAGTCATCAAAAATGGAAGTGGTGTGCTTGTAGCTGGCTATGATTTTCAACACCTGCTTAGCCTTTTCCAGAGGCACTTCCTGAGTGTCCCTGGAGTTGGTCACTGGTTTATTCTCGTTGTTCTCTAGGCGAATGTGTCGCAGCTGGCTATTGGGAACGTCCTTCACAAAAATCCACCGGACATCAAAACGCCCCTTCCATTTGTCCTGGGACCATACACCTGCACACGTGTTGTAGTCCACAGCTGATTTCATCTCTGCAACGCCACAGAAGTGTCCACTGCCGTTGACACTGAAAAGTAAGTAAACGGGGCCTTTCCCGTTCATGGAGCGATAAGCAGCATCCAGTCTCTTGTTACCATGCTCTGTGCTGCACCAGATATTATACTTAATGGAACGGTGGATATCGTCCTCAGAGTAACTCTTAATGATGAAAACCCGGCCATGTTTCAGATTCCAGTCAAAATCCTTGGGGTTATAGTTGTTAATGGACCGTAGCTTCTCCAACACTGGGTGAGGTTCTGAAGGAGTAGATCCAGATCCAGCCTGAGACTGTCCTACTCCATTACCATCCACCCCATTATGACCAAACCCACTGCCACGGTTCCGAGGTGCTACCCAGCGAGCTGGCTGAGCTGCCTGTTGCTGGACTGAGAGCTGGGCAGGCTGTGGTGGAGGTGGGGGCAATGGCTGCGTCTGTTGCCCTACTGATGCCTGAGCCACTGGTGGGCTAGTGTTAGCCTGCTGACCTACAGGTTGGGGTGACCCCTGGGTTGGCTGCTGACCTATGTTCTGAACCAAAGCCTGGGAGGGGGTTTTTGCCACAGGACCCTTGTTATCCCAAGTTCCAATATCCATGTTATGCTTTATTGGGGGTGGTGGAAGACTTGACCCTGCAATGCCATTCTTGGTCTTCAACTTAGGTTGTTGTTTAGCAGGCTTGCTAGCTATATCAGCCCAAGATGCTGGTTTTGGAGGAGCAATGGTAGCTGGAGGCAAACTATTAGAAGCCACGATGTTACTAGTAATGGACCCACTGCCAACAGCAGAGCCTACAACTTTTGGAACACTGCTTGCAACTTCTGTGCTACCCAACTTCAGTGCTGCCATCCCTTGGTCTATAGTATTCATGCCAGGAGCTTTATTGAGGGTATCACTGGCAAAAGCTGACTGTCCATCAATCATGGCTCCACCTAAGGAGCTAGGTGCATAAGCATAATTGCTACTGTATCCAGAGCTCTGAGTAGACTGTCCCTGAGAACTGTTATTTCCCCAAGCTGAGAAGTCAATACCACTGGGAAAGAAATTAAAACCATGCTGACCAAGAAATGGAGTGCTACCAAGGGCTCCTGGTTGTCCAAACATTGCATCTGGTAGGAAGTGAGGCTCTCCGTTGCTCAGTTGTCCATAAGATGTTAGATAGGGCATCGCTGTGTCGCCCCCTGTAGACCAAGCAGCTTCACCCAAAGAATAGGAGAAGCCGATGGAAGGACTGTAGTAACTGGGTAAGTAGGAATCTGACATGGCAGTATATGCATTATTCTGTGGAAGAAAAAAAAAAAAAAGCAAATCAACACTACACATAAAAATAAATAAAACAATCAGGATGTTTCTTCTCTCAATTATTCAAACAATTCAAATACTTCATCCATTATAAAAAAGGAGAGTGACCATTTCAGATGGTCTTGTCCCATAAACTTGCTTCGTCTTGTAAGAAATTTTAATAATTGTAATGTTTAAACATTTAAAATTTAACTTACACATAATGTGGGCCTTAACTTTAGCATCACAATTCAGAAAAGGGAAAAATCCAGCATTTTGAGAACAATTAGTCTTGCTTTGTAAGTGTTGAGATGATGCTTTTTGGAAAACCATTATCTTTGGATTTGAGAGAGAATTTTGGCAAAACAAAGGAGTGTTCAAAAAAGTTTCCTATTAAAACCATACTATAATAGATACAATAAAACAAAAACTGAAAATTTCAAATTCTATCCTAAAAAATCTGTGCAGCCATTCCTCAACCATAAACCAAAAGGCAAAGTTCTAAAACTATGTTTAAAGAGCATAGTGTCTGTGTGTCAAGAAAATTTCTTAAATCTTATTAGTAAACATTTATATGGCATGGTTTTACGTGTGTTCATAAATCTTTGTTATGTTAAAATACTGGTGCATGAATTTATTTTCAATGATCAAAATATAAAAATACACAAAGACATTTTGGTATATGTCAAATAAATCTGATTATGTAAAAAAAAAAAAGCAAGGTTCACTACATCTAGTTTACAGTGGTAGCCTCTTAGCAAACTATCTGGGAACGTCAACAGATGTCACTATTTAATTATAACCTAGAAAGGAAATATACAGTAGCCCCTATCCTAGAGGATTTAAAACTAGAAAAAATGTTGCTACCTGTTTTGCTTCTCCTATAAAACAAATGGCTATAAGCTAAAATGCACAACTAACTTTTCCATTAAAAACAGGAGTATAATTCTAAAGACACCACACACTCCATTACCTTTTAAAAAAGGAATCGTCGTAAAGAGTAAGCAGAAATAAAAACTTATATGCAACTAGTCTTCATGTTAAAGGGGAGATCACGCAGCAAAAACCTCAATCATTCTTGATCTTACATTAGTTTGTGCTTAAGGTATTTTCGCTTTTTTAATAAACCCTATAGCTCACAATATAGTCCCTTAAAATGAGAAGCTAAGATATACAAAATAGGTCTCTATAGATGTAGATACAGCTCAACTCAACAGAGTACTTTACCCTAACTTCAAAATAGCTCTGGTATATAAGAAGCCATTAACTAGTCAAAATATGGAATTTTATTCTTAAGAGACTTGGATGACCACCATTATCTTAGGCCTTAAGTTTGTATTACCAAAGTTGAGTGCTTCTCCCTAGCCACTAAAACACATCTCTTGAAGTTTAAATGTTTCCACTAATGTGATCTAAATGGTAGAGCTTTACTCTGCCAATCTGAATTTTCCTTAAAACAAAAAAACAAAAACCTGTCTTTTCAAAGACTTCTCTTAAAATTAAGAGTATCCCTCAAAGATAGTGTTAATACTTTAACAAACCCAAAATCCATTATGTATTAAAAATTCAACCTATAATGACTGGATTAAGCCTGAAGGATTATTCCAACATAAGATGATGAAAAACTGATTAAAAAGTAGATGAATTTCTCTTGAAGATAAATTATATGGACAAAGATTCTCAGGTTTTCTATTCAACCAGATTTCTATTCCCCCCCCAATATTTAAAAAATAAAGACATTTAAGCTTTAGCTTATTTAAGAAAAAAAAAAAAGCAGTTAATACCACAGGTTATGCCATTATATAGCTAAATTCTACACCTGAATCAGCAGGTTCCCACATGCCCGAGCTCAAAAATCTCAATTACACAATGTTTCACAAGAACTACTTAGAATTATATTTCCAAATGCTCCAACTCTCCCTGTTATAAAGATTATGTAAGCAAACTACTTCAATAGCAGGAACTTATTAACAGTTCATTCCTCTACTTCCTTCCCTACTTTTCCTGAGTAACTGGTTGCTTTCTGCAAAAACTTTTTTCCAATCATTGGCTTAAGTGGTTTCTATATATTCAATACAGAAAATTGCACACAAAGAATCTAAAAATTTTATGTAAGAATTACATCCAAATATGGACATATGCTAACACATCAAGTTATTCTACACTACTGCACCTATCATACAGCATCTGTTCAGAATTTATATAAGTGTTCCATTAGCTGCTGCTTTTAGGATATTTTGGTTGAGTTATTGCCTATTTTCCTTTTGGTTTATTAGTCTGGGGGTTGTATTTGCTACAACTTTGTAACTATGTCTTTAGGAAAGAAGATATTTATACAATAGAACTGCCACATTAAAGAAGTTTCTATATGCACAAGTCACATACCTCTAAGCAACTATCTTCACATTAGAAGATAGATTATATTGCAAAAACCTCAATCATTCTTGATGTTAATCTGTGCTAAACAGTATTTTATCTTCTTTTAACTCCATTTTGTAAATCCTATAGTTCCCTTACATGAAAATCCAAAGGCAGCTACAAAGTCGGCCTCTATTAATGCAGATATAATTCAACTTAAAAAACAAGTATATTAACCCCAAAGTAGTTCTAATCTAAGACCCCACTAACTTTAGTGACCAAAGGAGAGGAAGAATACCCAGTTCTGCAATACTGAGTAAAGTTAAGGTGATTTTTTAATTAGTTTTTTCCATGACATGTGAATCCAATTTTCCGGGGGGGGGGGGGGGGGGTCTGGGGGATGAAAATTCAGAATATTTAAACTGGAAAGGATTAAATTGGCATTGCATATTCTTGGTAAGGCAGAAGAATTACTCAACCAGGTGTTAACACTAATGCACTCTAAAATATCATCAGAACTAGTCTTGAAGCACATACGTCTGCTGACAAAAGATGGGAATCTGAACAGTCTATTAACATTTGTAACAACTTTTTATAACACCCTGATTACTAATAAGAAAGTCACCCCTGAAAATGCAACTTAATTCTGGTATACACCCTTTGATCAGGAATGTAAATGGTTAAGTACTCACGGGTCTTGCCTGTGGACTCAAGTAAGGTTCAAAATCATCATCATTTAATCCATCCTTTTGATGTACAGATCCATTTTGTACTAAAGGAAAAAATTAAAATTACGAGTGTCTCAATCATACAATCTCCCTCCCAAATTAATCAAATATATCATAACCAGAGCAATTCAGTTTGAATTTCGAAAGGATAAGAGTGAATGCTGGGCAGTATCAGTAAAAATGTCTCCCTCCACGTAGAGCAAGTTGATCCAAAAAGGTCATTTTACCGGCTCCTCCAGATCTCAATGCCCTCCCGCTCCCCCCCAACCCCGGTCACATGTGAGTACTTCCAGAGTGTGATCCACGAGGATGAAAAACAAAGGCCTTCTAAGACACACAGGAAACTAAGGACCTGAGACATTTCAAAACAGAATCCACCCCCACCCTTAATGAATTACTCCTTGTTCGCTAAAAAGCTGATCGCCAGCTGCAAGAACAGGCCGAAAGGGTCAAATACTTAAGTGTGAGGCACCTGCGGAACCAAGGGCTTCCCAAAGATCCGCGCCTTCGGGCGCTTCCCCGAGACCCCGCCCCCACGACGCGGCGCCCCCCGCCCGGCCCGGGCCACCGGCGAAGCTGAGCTCACCTTTGTTTCCTTGACCTTTTGGTCTCTGCGGGCACAGGGAACGTCGCCGAGCAGCAAGTTGTCCGAGGAAGAAATGGGAAAAGGAAGACAAATTAAAGCCGGGCCCGAGAAGGGAATAAAGGAGCAGGCCCGAGGGTAGGCGTCAGGAATGGCAGTGAAAGGGGGAGGCTGTGAACGGGAGGCGGGGAAGAGCGCTAGGCCGGCGGGGCTCGCGGGCAGAAAGCGGGGGGACGCGCCAGAGGCAACGCGAGGGCACCAGGGCTCCAAGGGAAGGGAAGGGAAGGGAACCAGGGGAAAAAACGAGGCCCGCCGAGGAGGGCAGCCGGAGCGGGCGTTGGGCGCCGAGGGCCGAGAAGAAGCGGCAAGAGCGGGCTGAGGGCGAGGCGCAGGGCGCGGCCGGCCTGAGAGGCCCGAAACCCGGCCCGCGAGAGGCGCCGCCTCAGCTCGGCCCGACCGGGGGCGGCGGGCCCGGGCCTAGTCGGGCTCCCTCTCTCCTCACACAATGGCCGAGGCATGCGGGCCGGGCCTGTACCTGCTCCAAGAGGCTGCTAGCCGACATGGCTCTCGGATCCTCACAGGTAGCGACGGCGGCGGACTCTCTTCAGAGTGTCGGCGGCTGCGGATAAGCTCCGGCGGCGGGAGCAGGCGGCGCGACGGCGGCTTTTGTCCCTGACACTCGGGGGCCTCGGCGGACGCAGCGGAGACACAGCGCGCGGCTCGGGCTCCGGCTCCGACTCGACGACGCTCTAGCCCCAGAACGCAACGCCCGTCTCTATGCCTTTACGCGCGCGCGCGCCCGCCCCCAGCAGCCGAAATAAGGGCGCGGAGCGGCGGCGGCGCACGGCGAGCGCGGCGCGACGCTGACTCTCACATTCACTCACCCACGCGGAAGGGTCCCGGCGCAAAGCACCTCGAAAAGGACGAGGCGGGGCCGCAGCGCCCTCTGGTGGGCTGGAGGAGCGGAAGCGGCTCGCACTGGTTCCCCGCCCCCACCGCCTCGGGGTTGGGGCCTAGGAAGGTGGGGACTGTTGGGTTGCACCACGAGGTTTTTAACTAACACCGAGAGAGAGTGACTTTAGCTTCAGAAAATCCACAAAAACTAGTCTTTCAGTTAGGAAGAGACCCCTGAAGCCTGAGACACCGTAAAATAAACCTGCTTCCCAGCTGCAGATGGCACCCCACCCCCATCTGGGGAGGAACCCGAAAAGGGTCACAGAGCCTCCAGTGAAACTTCATGGGGGCCCTACCTCAGAAAGACACCCCCTCCCCAGGTGCCTGGTTATCCTCCTCTGCTAGCATACTGCAAAAAAAGTAATAGTAGTCAGAGAACAAAAACATTCACAAAAATTTGGTCCCCTGCAAAAGATAGTCACCCTTTAGCATTGCAGGGAAGAGAATCTACGATTTTTTAGGTCACTGGCCCCCGTAATAATCTGTTAAATTGTGGCCTTTATTTCCAGGAAGGACACACTCACACATCTAAACAAAATTTTTCATGTACTTTCAACAAGTCCAGAGGATCTATAAGTCTATGGACTTCAAAAGGAAATGTCCTCATAGGAGGAAGAAAGGAAATTAATGCTGCTTGAATACCTGCTCTGTGTTGTTTTGTTGTTAAGTGTTTTCAAAGCCCTATTAAAGGTTTTCAGCATCTTCAAAATACCTATTAGTTGCTACATTTTGCAACCCGGGAAACAGAATTTAAGTACTGTGTCCAAGGTCACAAAGCTATTAAATGTATCTGACACACACACAAATGTCATAGTGTCGCTCTGCCCCCAAGAGAAAACCTGTTTTCAAGAACCAGAATCCAGAGGTGATTAAAGGGCAGGCAAAAGCATTTTTAATCAGAGACAAACCCAACTCATGCAGGGATATTTGATCCTAGGACAGCCCATCTCCTAATAGCTTTTGGTATTGCAAATAGTAGTAAACAGATAAATAATGCACTGTTAAGTATCAACCTGATACCATCCACTCCCTGGATACAGAAGGCTTTGGTGGACTCAACAGTAAAATAAATGATAACACAACATACTGGGTTTTGCATCATAAATACGTATCGAGTGCTCAATTCATTTTTTTTCTTCCCATAATCACACTTAAGGTTGGAATGAATAAAGTCAGGCACCAAATGTGATGGGCTTTTGGAAAAGATAGTAAAATGTCAAGTCACAGACCATAGATCCCACCAAAAGAATAAAAGAAATCTAGTAAGCCTTCTTTATAGATACTCAGCCTGGCCCTGGTGGGGTGTCTCAGTTGATAGGAGGAGCATCATCCCATGCACCAAAAGGGTGCAGGTTCAATTCCCAGTCAGTACAGAAGGCAACCTAAAAATGTTTCTCTCTCCCCTCCTCTCTCTCTAAAAAATCAATAAATATATCCTTGGGTGAAGATTAATAATAAACAAATGATAGTCAGTTAACCCCATGGCCCAGATTTGTGTATAAACTACAAACATTTCCCTTCACTTACTACAGGAAGCAGCATGATATGATAAACAGAGGACTGACATGGGAGGGGATGGGACTAAATACTGGCCTCCCCACCAGATTTGCAATATTAAGTAAATTACTAAACTTGCCATTTAATAAATGGCAAAAGGGTATAATAATATCTTCTTAAAAGGCTTGTTGTGAAGGTAAAGTTTTTTTAAGACATGAAATAGCCCTGGCCAGGTTGGAACATCATCCTGATGTTCCAAATAGCTAGGTTGGAACATCGTCCCAATACGCCAAGGTTGTGGGGTTTCATTCCTGGTCGTCAGGGCATTTACAAGAAGCAACCAATCAGTGCATAAATAAGTGGAACAACAAATTGATGTCTCTATCTATATAGCTATCAAATAAATAAAAATTAAAAATAAATAATAAAAGGAAGACATTCAAGCAAGTCTAGTACATTGTAGATTCCTTCCCTATAATCCATTAAGACAAGGTAGTGAAAATTCCTTCCCTCCAATGATGAAATTGTTATTAGTTCCTTTGGGATTACTTTCTGTCATCTAGGAGTTGCTATTCTTAGGGGGAAAGCCCCTCTGGATTTTACTTCACCAGAGTGGCTTTAATAGGCCCCTGAACAGCACACATGAGAGTGATGTATTTACACTGGAAAGAGGGAGAGGAAGTCTGGAGTGTGGGGTGTCATCTTATGTGACCCTTGTGGTTTGAGAAAACAAAACTGTGCTAGTAATGGGTCTGTGTTCTAGTTTCAGCTCTGCAACTGGGTAGATCAAGCATTCAATCCCTCTTTCAGCCAGTATTTATTGAGGGCCAGGCAATGTGCTGGAGAGAACATCTTAAAGAGTTTACTTTCTCTTGAAGCTTATAGACTAGTCAGGGAAACCGACTGTAAGCAAATAATTATTCAATTACAGTTGTGCCAAGTACATTGAGAAAGCACAGAGGGACCTGTCCTGGGGATGGGGGGGGGGGGCACAGGAAGTTTTCCCTGAGGTGGTGACCTTCAGCTAAAGCCTGAAGAATAACAAGAAGGTGGGGGAATAGGTGCAAAGGCCCCAAGCAGAGAAAGAGCTTGGCACTGGTGAGGAACTAAAAGAAGGCCAGCGTGATTGGCACATCCTGGGAGAGCCTGTGGCACCAGATAAGACTGGAGAGTTGGGCAGAGAAGAATAGGAACCTTAGATGTTAACTACAAACGATGATCAGCCAGTAAAGGATTAATAGGAGCATAGCATTCTCAGATTTATATTTAAGACGTTGTTAATTTGTTAACGATGTAGTGTGGGAAATAGATTTAGGGAGCAAAGAGAAGATTAGGATTTAGAAGAGTATTGCAGTAAGTCAAGGCACAAGGTAATGGTCTAATATAGTAGCGGCAATGATGACAGTGAAAAATGGACATTTTAGGAGGTAAAATGAGAGGTCTTAGTGACCCATTGATTGATTGGATTGGAGGGGCACTAAAAAAGCATTATCAAGGACGATACCTGGTTTGACTTGAGCAATTGGGTGGATGAAGTGCCATTTTCTAATGTGGGGAAAACTGGAGGAGATTTGTAGGGGTGGGGAAAAATTATAAATTTATCTTTGGCCCTGACTGGTGTGGCTCAGCGGCTTGGGCTTTGTCCCACAAAGCAAAAGGATACCGGTTCGATTCCCGGTCAGGGAACATGCATAGGTTGCAGGCCGGGTCCCAGGTTGGGGGGTGTGCATGTGAGAGGCCATAGATCAATGTGTCTCACATATCAATGTTTCTCTGTCTCTCTTTCTCCCTCCTTTCCCGTGTCCCTAAAAATAAATAAAATCCTTTAGAAAATGTATCTTTGGACATGCTGGGTTTCAGAACATAAAACGTCAGATAGAAGTGCTCTGTGGACAAGTAAAGGTTTTGGGGGTGTAAACAGAATGACAGGGCTGAGAATACGAACCGTGGATATAGGGATGTTAGTTGAAGCCAAGGGAGCCCATAAGATTGCCTCCGAAGAGAGGGAGAAGAAGAAAAGGCCCAGCACCAAACTGGAGAGGTAGAAGGGGACACAAGGAAAGTGAATCATTTCCTCCTTCAGGCTATTTCCAAGACTGTAAAATAAGGAAGTTAGACCAAAATAACTTCTAAGTCTCCTTCTAGTTCCAAAAGTTTAGATTTCTGGAAGGTGGAAACCAAAAAGCTCTTTCTAGGGGCAGTGGGAATAAGAGAGAAAAAAGGAGGACAGATTTTATGTACTCTTTTTTTATTTTTTAAGATTTTATTTCTTTATTTAGAGAATGGGGATGGGAAGGAGAGAGAAAGATCAATGTGTGGTTGCCTCTCTTATGTCCCCACACTGGGGACATGGCCTGCAACCCAGGCATGTGCCCTAACTGGGAATTGAGCCAGCAACCCCTTGGTTCTCAGGCCCGAGCTCACTCCACTGAGCTACAGCAGCCAGGGCTCTTTTTTTTTTTTTAAAGATTTTATTTATTTATTTATTTTTAGAGAGAGGAGAAGGGAGGAAGAAAGAGAGGGAGAGAAACATCCATGTGTGGTTGCCTCTCATGTGCACTCTCACCAGAGACCTGGCCCGCAACCCAGGCCTGTGCCCTGACTGGGAATTGAACTGACAACCCTTTGGTTCACAGGCTGGTGCTCAATTCACTGAGCCACACCAACCAAGGCAGATTTTATATACTCTTCAGGAGCAGTAGATCTCACTGCCTATCACCTCCTACTTACCTTACTTATCCCTAGTAAGGCAGGGATAGGAGAGACCTTCTTTGAGAAATACTTACGCGCTTCACACAACTGACTGTAAAAACTTATTTTTAAAGATTTCTCCCGGCTCTCTCTAGTCCACACAATGTACAAAACTTGCCAGCTCTGGCCCTGTATATTTCTCACTGTGTACTTTGTGCTCCAGCCACACTGAATTTTTTCCCCAAAATACACATTTTTTTCTGGAACCCATAATTTTGTACATGCCGCTCTTTCTGCCTCAAATGTCCTTGGGAATCTCCCCCACCCAACTTCTGATCACAAGACTACAATCAGTGAACATTTATTCTTCCCCCAAGCAGGAGGGTGCTTGATTTTTTTGTTCACCCATGATATTGGCATTATAGTAATTTATTTTGGTATATTAAATGTATCTGTTGACATCAATATTTCTCTTTGTTTTGCAAGTCTTGGACTCAGTTGAGAACGTAATGAGAGTAGCCATGAATCTTCTCAGAAAAATGCATATACACCCAAATGTTTCCTTACAATCTTATTAAACACGCCTGCCCCAAACCCATCCATCCCATGGACCCAGCTTAAGATAACCAACCCCTAGATTATATATTGCCTTTCCAATAAATCTATGACTGCTTAAGGGCAAGAATATTTTTATTATTAATTGCTGTAATCCAATACAAAGCAAATGTTTGTTGAATTAATTTAAATATCTCATTCATTTTCAAAATTCTCCCTAGTAATATCAAACCCCATTTTACTATTGAAAACCTGGTGGGCCCATTAGTGTTAAAAGTTAAGTGTGTAGACTTAACTAGCTTAATTGAATGCTAAAAGGGAATATGGAAATCCCAAGATAAATTAATGATCGACTTTTTTAAAGTGCAGATGTATTGCCCTAGCCAGGTAGCTCAGTTGGAGCATCGTCTCGATACACCAAGGTTGTAGATTCAATCCCTGGTCAGATTACATACAGAGAGCAACCAATGAATGTGTAAATAAGTGAAATAACAAATCAATCTCTCTCTCTCTCTCTCTCTCTCTCCCTCCCTCCCTCCCTCCCCCTCCCTCTCTCTCTCAAATCAATAAATAAAGTGCAGATGTGTTTTATGAATCACTGAATGGAGATGTGAAAAGAGCAACATGAGAATAGGCTAAAGGAAGAAAAGACAGCTGGGCTAGGTGGCCTTAAAACACTAGTAATTCACAGCTGTGTATATCCAAGAGCAGCTGTTAGAGACATCAATGGCAGAAAAGAATAAGAACCAAGAGCCAGCAGTAAAGGAAACTTGAAGATTCAACTTAGAGTCTAAGAGGTGAGAGTAGAATTTTTTAGGAGTCCTCCAGGAAGTAAGAAAGGTAATGATAATGCAATTTGTTTTTCATAAAGCTAAACTTATTCAATGTAGAGAACTCCTCTTTATTCTGAGATTATTTCTCTCCTACCTTTTTGATGTAAAGATGCTCTTTCTTGCCCTGGCCAGGTATTTCAGTTGGTTAGAGTGTCGTCCTGATATGCCAAAGTTGCAAGTTTGATCTCCAGTCAGATCACACAGAAGAATCAAACACTGAATGCATAAATAAGTGGAACATCAAATCAATATTTCTCTCTCAAATCAATATATTTTTTTAAAATGCCCTTGCTGGTATGGCTCAGCGGATTGGGCACCAGCCTGCGAACTGGAAGGTCATGGGTTCAGTTCCTGGTCGGGGCACATGCCTGGGTTGCAGGCCAGTTCCCCAGTTGGGGGCGTGTGGGAAGCAACTGACAGATGATTCTCTCCCATGTGTTTCTCTCCCTCTCTTTCTCCTTCCCTTCCCCTCTCTTTAGAAATAAGTAAATAAAATCTTTTTTAATGCCCTTTATTTTCAAAGATTCTAATAAGAGTTGGTAATTAAAAATATATATACTCATTTAGTAAAATATAACGTTGGGGATCCCATGTGGTTACTAAGACTTTGGGGGTGAGTCATCTCTGTTATTGATACATGGATTCTGAAGTCCAACTAGCACTGTGCGAAGGAACAGTTTACATTATAGTCTCAATCTAAGAAAACAGGCTGGAAGGGAAAATGAAGCATAAACAAGATTTCTGGAAATAGTGCCAAAGGGAATTGCAGTTAGGGAATCCTGGAAGGCCTGGTGCGATTTTAATCTGTGCCAAGAAAAAATAGTTAAACCAATGAATGTGTCTAAACTATTTGTGACAATTTTTACAGATAAGTCCTTCCCTTTTGCTCCTAGGATGGTAGCTACAGAGAACTTAAATAGGCAAGAATATGGGAGGCCATGTCCAATTTTCTCTGCAAGTCTCAGTTAATGGAAGTGTTAACATAGCATTTCTGAGACATAGTAGTTCCATTTTTGTTCCTGGAGCTAGAGAATGTTTGCTTTTTGCTCAGTTGGCAAAGGCTTTATAATACTACCAATGTTCTATGGAGTAGGTTCCCTATGTAACAACTGGCACATGGGGTTGGGTTTAGCAAAGAAATTAAGGAGTTCTGCTCTTCTGGAAAGTGGCCAGAGGTGACCTCTGAAAATGCTCTGCTATTTGATTGGCCCGGAAACCCCCACAAACATCAAGAGGTTCAAATCTCCATGTTCATTTTAAGAACACTCGTGAAACTGCCCAGACCATCAAGGATATGCATATTCAAAAAGCCACCAAGTTTCTGAAGAATGTCACTTTACAGAAGCAAGGTGTGCCATTCTGTCGTTACAATGGTGGAGTTGGTAGGTGTGCCCAGGCCAAACAGTGGGACTGGATATAGGGTCAGTTGCCCAAAAAAGAGTGCTGAATTTTTGCTGCACCTGCTTAAACATGCAGAGAGTAAAGCCCTGGCCAGGTAGCTCAGTTTGTCACCAAGGTTGAGTCAATCCCCAGTCAGAGCACATATAAGAATTGAAAATGAATGCATAAATAAGTGGAACAACAAATCAGCCTCTCTCTCTCTCTCTCTCTCATCAATATATTTTTTTAAATGCAGAGAGTAATGCCAAACTTAAGGGTTTAGATGTAAATTCTTTGGTCATTGAGCATATCCAGGTGAACAAAGCTCCCAAGATGCAGCACAGAAGTTACGGAGCTCACGAGTGGATTGACCCGTACATGAGCTCTCCCTGCCGCGCTGAGATGATCCTTACTAAAAAAGAGCAGATTGTTCCTAAACCAAAAGAGGAGATTGCACAGAAGAAAAAGATATTCCAGAAGCAACTGAAGAAAAAACTTAAAGTAAATTTAGCATAAAATAAATACTAATAAAAGTAAAAGCAGAAAAAAAAATAGAATTCTAACCAGGGACACTGACATCAGCATTATCTCAAACAGGGCCATTAACAAAGTGATAAATCAGTACTTCGTGTGACAGGTGGACAGATGATCTAGGTTCTAAAATCTTTCATCAGGTAAGTGGACTTTCCCAACCTCCAGTACTTCCTCTCCAGTACTTTTGGGAGATGGTGAACAGGACTTCTTGCCCATCAGATAGCAAAATCTGATTAGCTTCCAACTGCCCCAGATCTCTGAAATTCCAACTAATTGTATCATGATCTAAGCCCAGTTCTAACACTAAAAAATTTAATATGCTAGGAGTTGAATGTAAAGAAAACAACTTAAGGAGCAACTAAACATGTTATCAAATAAAACATCATCATTAAAAAATGATTTGTTGAAGGGTTCCTTTTAGGTATTAAGCTTCTCTAGTATATTTAGAGACTAATTAATTTGATGGGTACACTGTGCTTCAAAGGTATCTATTATTTTGAGTAGAAGATAAATATATTCATTTCCTCATTGTAAAATGAAATAAATAATGCTACCCATCACATGGAATTGTGAGAATCAAATGGATTAATATATGCAAAGTGCTTAGAACAATGCTTGCTTGGTACATAGTTTCCCTTCAGTAAGTATTGGTTGTTGTTATTATTGCTATGATTACTATTGCATCAAATATCTATCAAGTTCTACGACATGCCAGGCACTGTTCCAGGGACTGAAGAAACAGCAGTGACTAAGAAATAAGAAAGGTCCTTGCTCTCAGGGAACTTCCATTCTAGTTGGGGAAGAAAAAATAAATTTATGCCTGGTGATAAGTAAAATGGAGAAAAATAAAGCAGGGTAAAGGAAAATAGGGAGCATAGTTCAGGGGAAAGTTGTCATTTTTTTGTAGTATGAGTGGTCAGGAAAGTCCTCTCTGACAAGGTGATGTGTGAGGAAATAAGCTTTGTAGTCATATATGAAAAGAGTGTCCTAAGAGATGACTGAATTAAAAAAAAAAGAGCTACTAAAATAAGTAGGCCTAGGTTTGTAATACATAATACGGAGAGACAGGGTCTGTAAAGAAGCTATACCCCACCTAAGATAGACCCTGATTTCAGTCAAGTGTTGGTATGAGGAAATGTTATTAGATCTTGTCTTTTTTCCTTCTCTTTCTTTTTCTGTTTTTTAAATCCTCACCCAAGGATATGTTTATTGATTTTTAGAAAGAGAGGAAGGGAGAAAGAGAGAGAG
Source organism: Anoura caudifer (assembly GCA_004027475.1). NCBI lineage: Eukaryota > Metazoa > Chordata > Mammalia > Chiroptera > Phyllostomidae > Anoura > Anoura caudifer. The sequence continues at coordinate 262,905 of PVKU01001466.1, forward strand.
AAAAAAAAAGGGAGAGAGAGAGAAAAAACATAAATGTGAGAGAGATAGATGTGAGAGAGAAATATTGATCGGTTGCCTCCCATACCTGTCTTGACCAAGGATCAAACCCGAAACTGGGCTTGGTATACAGAACAACACTCCAACCAACTGAGCCACCTAGTCAGGGCTTTAATTTTTATTTGTTGATTTTAGAGAGAAAAGGGGGAGAGAGAGAAAGAAACATCAGTTTGGTATTTCATTATTTATGCATTCATTGGTTGATTCTTGTATGTGCCCTGACTGGGGATCAAACCCACAACCTTGGCATATCGGGATGACCCTCTAACCAACTGAGCTACCTGGCCAGGGTCTGTGTATATGTGTATATGTTTAAATTGTATCTTGTATTTTTTATGTGAATTGTCCTAATTTTGAAAGTCTACATAGGCATAAATACACATATATGTTCATCAAAAGACATGTGCAAGAGTCCTGGCCAGATGGCTCAGTTGGTTGGAGCATCATCTCACACACCCAAGACTTGTGGGTTTGATTCCCAGTCAGGGCACATACTTGGGTTTGGATTTAATCCTCCAACAGGGTAGAAGACAACAGATCGATGTTTCTCTCTCACATTGATGTTTCTCTTCTTCTCTAACAATAAACATATACTCAGGTGAGGATTAAAAAAAAAAAAGACATGTGCAATAATGTTTTACAGTAGCCCCAAGATGGAAACTACCCAGGTGCCCATCATTAGAATGGACAAACCGTCACTGGCTGGGTAGTTCAATTGGTTAGAGCATCACCTGGATGTGTCAAGATTTGGGGTTGAATCCTTGGTACATGGAAGAATCAATCAATGAATGCATCAATTGGTAGAACAAATCGATGTTCTCTCTCTCTTCCTCCCTCTCTCTAAAATCAATAAGAAAACAAAATGGATCAACTGTGGCATAGTAACAGTTTCTACAGAGCAATGAGAAGGAACCAACTACAATTTCACATTGTGGGTGAATCTCACATATAACGTTGAGTGAAAAAAAGGCAGTCACAAAAGAGTTCAAAAACAGGTAAAACTAAGCTACGGTATTAGAGAGCTAGATAGTGGTTACTCTGGCTGGGTGAGGTAGTGGTAACGTTTTCTTTCTTGATCTAAAAGCTGATTTTATGGGTGTATTCAGTTTGTCAAGTGTATCAAATTGTACAGTGATTTGTGACTTTCCTGTATGCATTTATACTTCAACTAAAAGTTAAAACAAACAAAAACATGGCCAAACAAAATAAGTCTTCAGGCTGAGTCAGGACTGTGGAATTCTAGTTTGTTCTATAATGCATAGATTTCTTTAGAGAAAACATGACAGAAATTTACAAAAAAAAAAAAGAAAAAAAACACACCTTACACTTTGAAATGCAGATAAACCTCCCCTGGGTATGCTTTTCTTAGGGAGAAGCTCCTACAAAGCACAGTGAGGAACTTTATCTTCTGGGTCATTACCCAGCCTCAGACTTACCCTTATATGTAATCCAATACAATTGTTCATTCTCGTCCTCAAACTAGAAAAATAAATCCATGTATACCACATTATAAGCCATAACTATCAGTAAAGGTACAGAAGGAGGAAAACCTAGAATCAATTTCAAAGAAGGGTCTGGTCTATTTCCAGTTGAGAGGGTACCAAATGTCTTTAGACTGAGAGGTTCATAAGACATAGCAAGAATATGTAGTAGGAATCATAATGGGCTTAAAGAATTTATCCAGACCCTGGTCAGGTAGCTCAGTTGGTTACAGCATTGTCCTGATATGCCTACCTTACAAGTTTGATATCCGATCAGGGCATATACAATATAAGAAGCAACAAATGATGCATAAATAAATGGAACAACAGGACCTGCTTGGAAGAATGGCACTGCCAGATGAGGATAAAACTTTCAGCCTTGGGTGGTGTAGCTCAGTGGATTGAGCTGGGCTGCAAACCAAAGGGTCACTAGTTTGATTCCCAGTCAGGGCACATGCCTGGGTTGTGGGCCAGGTGCCCAGTGGGGGCCAGGTGAGAGGCAACTACACACTGATATTTCTCTCCCTCTCTTTCTCCCTCCCTTCCCATCTCTCTAAAAATACATAAATAAAATCTTTTTTAAAAAATCTCTTGCCTCCTTGCACAACTACAACAAAAATTACAACTAGACTACAAAACAAATATCAGTCAGAAACATCAGAAAATCAAGCTATATGAAAATCCGACAACCAAGGATTTAAAAAAGCCACATTCATCCAGGCATGTGCACTTTTCTACCATAGACCACACTACTAAGACAGGGAGTCAAAGCAGCTCTGCCTAATACACAGAAACAAATACAGGGAGGCTGCTAATATGAGGAGACAAAGAAATATGGCCCAAATGAAAGAACAAAATTCCAGAAAAAATAACTAAACCAAATGGAGATAAGCAACCTATTAGATGCAGAGTTCAAAACACTGGTTTTCAGGATGCTCAAGGAACTCACTGGGTACTTCAACAGGAAGAAAAAAAAAAAGTCCCAGGCAGAAATGAAGGTTACATAAGTGAAATAAAGAAAAATCTACAGGGAACCAACAGTGAAGGGGATGAAGCTGAGTATCAATGATTTGGAACACAAGGAAGAAATAAAACATTCAATCAGAATAGCAGGAAGACAAATGAATTCAAAAAGCAAGGATAGGCTAAGGAGCTTCTGGGACATCTTCAAATGCACCAACATCTGAATCATAGGGGTGCTAGAAGGAGAAGAGAAAGAGCAAGAAATTGGAAATCCATTTGAAAAAATAATGAAAGAAAACTTCCCTAATTTGGTGAAGGAAATAGACATACAAGTCCAGGAAGCACAGAGAATCCCAAACAAGATGGAGCCAAAGAGGACCACACCAAGACAGTCCCATAATTAAAATGCCAAAGGTTAAAGATAAAGAGAGAATCTTAAAAGCAGTAAGAGAAAAGCAGATAGTTACCTACAAAGGATTTCTCATAAGACTGTCGGCTGATTTCTCAAAAGAAACTTTGTAGGCTAGAAGGGACTGGCAAGAAGTATTCAAAGTGATGAAAAGCAAGGATCTACAACCTAGATCACTCTATCCAGCAAAGCTATCAATTTAGAATTAAAGGGCAGATAAAGTGCTTCCCATGTAAGGTAAAACTAAAGTTTATCATCACTAAGCCATTATTATATAAAATGTTAAAGGGAATTATATAAGAAAAAGATCAAAATTACAAACATCAAATGGCAATAAATTCACAACTACCACCAACTTAATCTAAAAAACTAAGCAAACAAGCAGAACAGAAACAGAATCATAGATATGGAGATCATTTGGAGGGTTATCAGTTGGAAGGAAGGAGGGAAAGAATGGGGAAAAAGTGCAAGGATTAAGAAGTGGAAAATGGAAGGTACAGAATAGATAGGAGGAAGTATAGGACAATATAGGAAATGGAGTAGCCAAAGAACTTATGTGCATGACCCATGGACATGAACTAAGGAAGGGGAGATTGCTGGAGGGAATGGGGGTACTGTGTGGAGGGGGGCAAAAGGGGGAAAAACTGTGACACCTGTAATAGCATCATCTTAATAAAATATATTTTAAAAAGTGAAAAAAATAAGTGGAACAACAACTGATAATTCTCTCTGAAAAATCAAGGAAGAAAGGGAGGGAGGGAGGGAGGAAGGAAGGAAGGGAATTTATCCAGGAAACAGGCATGACTTAGCCTGGGTCACCATAGGTAGAAAATCCATCAGGCATAAAAGACAGGTTTTAGCTCTATGTGTGCTGGGGATCTTACCTACAGTCACTGCACATGTACATCCCAAAGGTGCTTCAGTTCAGGTGATTGATGGAGTGAAGAAGGCTGTTTTAGGTAGTAAAGACAGCCATCTCTGGATGTATGCAGAGTTTGGGTTCTTGGGGTGCCATGAGAAATGATAATCTAAAGTTGAAAGAGTTACTGACATGGCAGAATTGGGAACCAAATGTGTTTTGGTTAGGGAAATAGGAATATGGATAAGGAGGTTGGAGGAAAATAGAACCTTCCAGAGGAAGTCAAATTGCATAGCTCAGGACAAAGAAAGGTGTTCCAAAATTGAGGAGGAAGCCTGGAAAGGACTCAACTAGGGCTGCCTAAGAAGAGAAATCCCAGGGACAAATCTAGCGGAGTTCAAATCTAGCAGAACTGATCCTGTGCAGTCCCTTGTACAGCACAACCACCTTGGTGGTTATTGTAGTACATTGCAGGCAGCGTAAGAATTTCCCAGGAAGGAGGTATCCTAAGAGTGAGGGAACTGTACTAAATATTTGAAAATGCAGGGACAGGCCTAGCAATCGAGTTTTTTCTCAGAAAGGACTGTTTCCTCAGGAGTATGGCCCAAAATGAATCACAACCTCCTGCCTATTTTCAGAATTCAACCTTTTCTTTATCCTTCCTACTTCCTTGACCTGGACCAGTTATAACTCAATAAAGTAGTAATCCCATAGTTTATGCTTGATTTTCTATTTTTATAATCGAATGTTACCAATACAAATACTTCCTACCATACAAACTTACCTTTCGTGCCTTTTATGAAAATGGGATAAAGTGCCTCCACTAAAGAGTATCATATTAACTGAACAGAATATTAACTTCCAAGGTATTGGGATTAACATTGCTTCTCCTTCCCTAACGTGGACAAAAGTGTAAAAAGAAACAAACCCAAAACTGCAGTGAACTGGCTTTGGATCCTGAAGTATTGTCCATTTTATACTTTAGAAAAACTGGGAGAGTTTTTGTTTTGTTTTATGGGGTTTGGGTCAGGGAAGGAGACTGAAATGGGGAAAAGAACAAGGTGAAGGCCAAACATGGATTTGGCCAAGGTGAGACAGTTGTACAGCTGACTCCGAGGCCCTTGCAGATTCCACATTACAGGAATATTTGGGCATTTACTGTCCACCAGCTAAACTCCAGTCCTAGAGTGGATTCATCTCACTGAAACTCAAGAGAAGCTGACACATGATTTGGCTTTCTCCAGTAGGGTACTCTTAGGAGAAACTGCCTGTGTTGCTGACTGCCTAGCTTTGGAGGCAAAAGCAGCAAGGCTAAGGATTTTTTTTTCCTCTTGTATAAACACAACTACTTGAAAATGGAGTACAAATTAACCCCCCAAAACCTAGCCAAAAAATGTTCTCTCCTGAATCAATTTAAGGTCACACCTTCAGGAAGTATTCCTGTATTTGCAGACTCCTGCCCCCAAACTGGAGGTGCTTGATCCTTTGTTTTTTCCCCCCTCACTTTTTTTTTTAAAGATTTTATTTTTTAAAGAGGGGAATGGAGAAAGGGAGAGAAACATCAATGTGTGGTTGCTTCTTGCACACCCCCTACTAGGAGCCTGGCCCACAACCAAGGCATATGTCGTAGACTGGGAATCAAACCGGCGACCATTTGATTTGTAGGCTGGCATTCAACCACTGAGCCACACCAGACAGCACCCCCCTAACTTATTGACTTGAGAGAGACATCAATTTGTTGTTCCACTTTACTTTTATGTATCCATTAGTTGATTCTTGTATGTGCCCTGACCAGAGGTTGAACCTACAACCTTGGCATATAAGGACAATGCTCTAATCAACTGGGCTACCCGGCCAGGGCCCCGTTTTCTTAGCTCCCAGCCAAGAGCTCTATCATTGCATTTATTCCAATATGATGGTCTGTTTCAGTATCTCTCTAGAGAAGGGTTTAACCTTTTTGTACCTCTGGTAGACCACTGACACCCATGGATCAATTCTCAGAATAATGCTTTTCAATGCATGAAATAAAATACCTAGGATTACACAGGAAACCAATTATATTCAAATATAAATTCTAGACAGTCTCTAGAGTATGAACTTTTTGAGTGCAGGGAATGTGTTTTCACCTCTGTATTGCCAGTGCCTAGCACAAAGCCTGGCACATAGATCATACTTATAAATGTTTATTGAATGGATGAACAGAAAGACAGCTACTGCCAAGTCAGTCTGAGGAATGATTCATTGCAAATGCTTGCGCAGAGACGAATGGCTTGCATATATTTCCCCCATCTGAGATCATCTGGACTGGACCTGAAAGAGAACCCCCCAACTCAACAATGGGTGCTATAGCATGTAGCAATAATGACAGGCTATTGGAAGACCAGGAAAACAACAAAGCTTGTGTATTTCCACCAGCTGGAATATTCAGAAAGTAAAAGTAAAGAGGCTCTGTCCTTAGGAGGAGATCTCTTGACTTTGGAAGCATGATGATCACACTACATTAAAATACTACCAACAGCTCTGATGGAGGGCAGAAAGGAACCTAGCGTGTAGGTTTTCCTCCTCTGTTCTGAATTGGGCCTCTTGTCTCCAGAAAAGAGAAAAGTGTCCCTAAAAGCCACATTAGGAATGATATGCCTTTTTAGCTTCAAGTAACAGTTTTAGCCTTAGAGAGAAATACTGGTTTTGTTTATGTGCCAACAGGAAACCTAAAAAAGCAAGAAATAAAAGCCACTTTCTTCACTAAAGATATAGAAAGGGCCAAAGGTTTGTTCTAAGCTGACCCCTACATCTATTAAATGTTTTGAAAAGAAAAATAAAACCCCAATTTTAAAGCTGAAAACCACAACTGTATGGGGTTCAGAAATCTCACCCTTAAGGCTTTTATGATTGACTCTCCAAGTTAGAGGGCTTCTCCAGCTATATACAGCTATCTGAGGGACAGAACTGTTTTCGCTTGCTTAACAACTGGGTTTCCAACATCCGTTGGAAAAACATGGCTTCAAATGGGTGGCTTCTTGGGAGAAAAAAAAAAAAGGAAACTACAGGTCGAAGTTTTGCTTTTAATTAAAAAACAAAACAAAAACTCCCACTCCTAAGGTATGTGCTTTCTTTCTGACCTATTTTTCCTTTAAACTGTCTGCAGTTCCCCTATATTTTTCCTAGTGCAGTAAACAATACAACCAAAAGAAAGAAAAACCAGGGTCCACTCTTGCCCCAAACACTGAAGATGGTCAAAGAGAAGGAATCACAACACAGAAAATGGCCCAGCTCTAAATATACAAACAACAGTAAAAAAAAGAAAGTAAGATACACCCTCCCACCCCAAAGACATTATTGTTGACATTCTTGGTACATTTCCTATAATATAATGCTGTAGACAATGCTTCTTTCCCAGGGAGTCCAGCTCGCTCAGGTGGAGACATCCACTCGGTGCCTCAGGATAGGCTGGGGGTATTTAGTCTTCCTGCCGAGCTAAGGTTTTGCTTTTTGTTTTTTTTTTATGAGTTCAATCTCACAGAAACATCTGTGGTATAAATGAATGTAAAAGGGGATGAAGGCAGGCACCTGTCACTGTTCTCAAAATCAGCCAAAAAGCTGAAGAGCGTGGGATCCAGAAGACAGATGTCATTAACAGTTGAGAAACGGAGGGTAGAACAAGAGGAAGCACCAAATGAGTGGATGCTTTTGGTTCCAAAGCCAAAAAAGGGCCCGACCAAAAAGGGCAGCTGGTCTGGATGAGGAACTCCCCTGCTCCTGGAGTTATGCAATAAAAATGATGGCCTTGGAGGCCCAATCACCACAATAGCCATAGTCAAAAAGCAATTTACACCACATCACAGTTCACAAATAAATGGACTGATCCTAGTTTAGAAAGGTAAGTGCTTTGACAAAGTTGGGGCCAGGTGGGCTTGAATCCCAAAGCACAACTGTGACATCCCTGGATTTCTATTTCTCTTGACGCTACTTGCTCCATAGCAATGTCCCCTTCCACTTATCAGTGGCCCCTCCTCAAAATAGCACCCACAGTGGTAACCCTCAGAAATATCAAGAGGTATCAGTTGCACTTCGGGAAATAAGATAATTTCTTTGCCCCATCCTGGCCAAAGCACTTCCCTTTTTAAGCTGCTGCTCCAAGCAACAGAGTTCCCCTTCAAGCAGAATTCAACTTCCTTTGTTTCAGAGTTTTGCACTGGCCTCTGAGGGCCCATCCAAGATACAAAATGAACTATCCTTCTGCATCCGTGTGTGAGTGAGTTGCCTTCCAGTATCAGGTCTGTGTTCCAGAGTTTGGTCAATGCATCTTTACAAGAATAAAACCACATGCATACACAGGTAGACTAGCCTGGAAAGGGCTTTCAGGATAGGGTTTCTGGTTATCTTGATGCCTCCCCTGAAAGAAATAACTTTCTTGGTGTAAGAGGATGAGGACATTGAGTGACCTACTCTCAACTTCTGGAAGGGCAGCTTGTTTTTGTCCATTCTTTCAATGAGGGGGTGGGAGGTACCCAATATTTTCAGTTACAGCAACAAGATAGTTTTTTTTTTTTTAAAAAAAGGATCCTATGTGGAAATGAGTGGGACAATGATAAAAGTAAACAAATAATTAGAATTTAAAACCAAAACATATCTCCTGGCCCCGATCTCCCCAGTTAATCCTCTAAGACCACAATTTCCACATTGTGGACTTGATGCTGATGTTCTTCCATCTCAGCCACAACTTTATCCTCAGTCCTCAGCTCTGTCTCCAAAATGACTGCTTTGCCCTCAGTATCCTCAGCCTCTGGGTCTGGGGCTGGGTCAATCTCAATGATGGTCTGCCCATCCTCTGAGGTGCTTTCAACAGCCTGTATTGCCGAGGTCAGGCCGGACTCCATGGCCACCAACTCCACAGGGCTCACCATGGTGGTCATGTTGCCCAGGGTACTCCCATCCTGCATAGCAGTAGAACTTAGCAGCGTCAAGCTAGATGAAGGGTGAATGGTCACTGTGTCTGGTGAGTTGCTCTTGGCAGAAGAGACCACTGTGGCATAGCGGAAGAGCTGAGGGCCAGAAGGCAGTGTGTGGACAGTCACAGGGCTGGAGCCCTGGCTGAGGGTGGCCACTGGAATATTGCCCATGGAAAATGACTGACCCACTGGGGTGATGGTAATAGGTGAGATGACTGTGAACTGAGGCTGCTGGACAGGAGGAGAAGGGCTCAGGACAGTGGTGGAGGCTGGCCGCTGGAGCCGGGGCCTTTTTGGAGGCTTAGGAGTGCTCACAGGCATTAATACCACATTTTGAACTGTCTGGGATTTCAGCCTGTGATCCTGAGCTTGCTTCTTCTGTTCCTCCAACTGACGTTCCAAGTCTATGAAAAGAAAAAAAGAAAGACTGTGTGAAGGGAACTATAATCTTGGGAACAGTAAATGGGAAGGAGGAGACCTGGGGTCTTATTCTAGTCTTGCCACTATGTTGTCTCAGGAAAGTCACTTCATTGTTTTTAAGAAGAAACTAGACTGGATGATTTTTTTTTTATCCTCACCTGAGGACATGCTCACTGATTTTAGAGATTGGGGAAGGGAGGGAGAGAGAGGGGGAGAGAAACATCGATGTGAGAGAAACATTGATCTCATATGCGCCCCAACCATGACCAAATCTGCAACCTAGGCATCTCCCTAACCAAGAATTGAACCCATGGCCTTTTGGTTTATGGGATGACACTTAACCAAGTGAGTCATACTGTCCAGGAATTTTTGAAAAGTTAAGTCAGGTACTATTATAAATGCCCAATGTTGGTGAGTTCAAACTGGAGATATAAATTGGTATAATCTTGGAAATTTGACAGTAATTCACAGAAACCCATAAGACAAATTATAAATACTATTTAACCTTAAGCTTAGTCCTGGGAAATAGTTTAAAGGACATAAAAAGAAAAAGTTAGGGCCTGCTTGGGTACTCAGTTGATTAGGGTGTCATCCCTATATGCTAAGGTTGTAGGTTTAATTCCTAGTCAGGGTACATTTTAGAATCAACCAATGAATACATAAGTAAGTGAAACAATAAACTGATGTTTCTCGCTTTCTCCCCATACCTTCTCTCTTTCTAAAATAAATAAAAAAATTTTAAAAACTATATTCACACAAGTCCAATGTAACAAAATAAGCTACTGAAGAAGAGTTTCAAAATTTAAATATCTAGCCCCGGCCAGTGTGGCTCAGTGGACTGAGTGCTGGCCTTCAAACTGAGAGGTTGCTGGTTAAGTTCCCAGTCAGGACACATGTGCCTGGGTTGCAGGCCAGGTCCCCAGTTGGGGGCATGCAAGAAACAAACTGATTGATGTGTCTATCGATGTTTCTCTCCCTCTTTTTCTCCCTCCCTTCTCTCTCTAAATCTTCTTTTTAAGATTTCATTTATTTATTTTTAGAGAGGGGAAGGGAGAGAGAAAGAGAGGGAGAGAAACATCAATGTATGGCTGCCTTTTGTGCACCCCCTACTGGGGACCTGGTCTGCAACCCAGGCATGTGCCCTGAGTGGGAATCAAACAAGCAACCTTTTGGTTCGCAGGCTAGCACTCAATCCACTGAGTCACACCAGCCAGGCCTAAAAGTAAATTTTTTTTTAAAGAAAATTTAAATGTCTTGGTAGGAGAATGTCTAGGTGAAGTACTATGTAGCAACTTAGAAAAATATTAATGTCATAGTAAAAAATCAGAAAATAAAACTATGTATATTACAATTAAAACTACCTAAAAAATAATACAGACAAGGAACCAGAAGCCTACCATCCTAACAAAAACTATTTTTTAGATGGTGTAAAGTTTCAAGGTAGAAACTGGATTAGGAATAAGAAGACAGAATTCTACTTTCGGCTTCACTTTTGTGGCCCTAGGCAAATAATGTATCCTCTCTGTTCCTCTACTGGGTCATCAGCAAAACAGGGATAACAGTCCTAGGGGGGATCAAATGGCAAAGGGTATCTCTGACAGTACTTGGTAAACAGAGTTTAAAATACAAACTGGGTATAAAAATAACTTTAAAACAACCCAAATTGTTCTTTTCTTATCAAATTATCTTTCTTGCCTTGGGCTTCTTGACTGACTATAACATATTCTATTGGGTTGGCCAAAAAGTTTACTTGGTTTTTTTACATAAGATGGCTCTAGTAGCGCTTAGTCATCTTTAACTTCATTCAAAACCATATTGTTAGATCATATTGTGAGAGCTGTCATATCAGCATGCATTAAAAAAATCTTATCAAAATTGTTAAATTTTTGTATAGCCATTTTAATATTAAGGATGAAAGAAAATATACAACATTTTTAGCATATTATACTTTATTATTTCAAGAAAGGTAAAAACACAACTGAAATGCAAAACAAGATTTGTGTGGTGTATAGCTAAGATGCTGTGACTAATCAAACATGTCAAAAGTGGTCTGTAAGTTTCTTGCTGGAGATTTCTCACTGGATGATGCTCCACAATCAAGTAGCCCAGTTGAAGTTGATAGCAATCAATGAGACATTAATTGAGAACAATTAATGTTATACCATGCAGGAGACAGCTGATATATTCATAATTCCAAATCAATAATTATTAGTGAAAATGAAAAATGTGTCTATTATTTTGCAGAAAAAACCTTTTGGCCAACCCAAAACATCATTCAAATGCTGATAATACTCCATACCTCTGTCCTGTTTTGTATCCTTCACTTGCTTTACCTCCTTTAAAAGCCTCTCCTGATTCTTTCTAGGTATAAGTGATAACTCCCTTTGCTTCTCCATCATACCTGCTATATGCCTGTCACAAAACTGATTATTTTTTGCATTTACTCTATTTCAATGTCTGCTTTCCCTTGAATTCCTTAAAGGCCCTCAATATTCAACACTATATTTCTAAAACCTAGTGTAGAGACCAGCATGAAGTACTTGATAAAAAGAGTTAAATTATCCCTTTACCATAATTTATTACCACAAATAAAGGAGAATGCTAAATGTACATCTCTCAAAAGACTCAGTAGTAGTAATGTAAAAAAGACAAAGGCCAATTTGTTTCTTCTGCCATCAATATTTCTGGATTAATAGAGCATTCTAGCAGACATCCTAATTCTCCAAAAGATATAGATGGAGTACTGGGGTGCTGGCTTCCTTCTCTTTTCCTTTGTGCCTCATCTGTTTCCCACCATTTCACCCCACCTGGGGCTTTGCATAAGAAAAAGCCAAATAGAATACTACGTGAATTGAAAGAAAGAAAAAGAAAGAGAAGGAGAGCGAGTTGGGGTGGGGGGAGAAAGAAGAAAGAAGCAAGCTAGTTCCAACAGAATTCAACAAAGAAATGGCAAGACTTGAGGATATTAGTGTATCACCTAAGAAGAGACATAAATTATACATACCTGTCAGAGTATAGAGAAACTGCTCTTCCCCCTGCTCTATTTGGTTCTTTCTGTTGTCCAAAACCTTCTTGACTGTGTCCATTAGGCCAAACGTATGTGCCACATTGTTGAGAACAGCGGCATCTATTTAAAACAAAAGACATGTCTGTCGAGTTAAAATAGAAAGGTTCCACCATCTCCTTGTTGTGCTATATATAAATATGGAACAATCAGAAAATGATGGGACTATTCTAATTGCATTTTTAATAATTTTAACCAAGATTGATCACATGTATAACTAATTTTGATTTGCTGTATCTATATTAATATATTTAAAAATATATATACTCATATATATATGAGAGAGAATTTGGAGAATTACTTTTCTGATACATTGATAAAGGCAAAAATTACCTGTGGAGAAAGCATGGCCAGACCTGAGTTCAAAACCCAGTTATGAACTTTGGACAAGTAACTTAATTTTTATGAGCCCTAGTTTATTAATCTGTAAAATGGGGATAATAATATCTATCCCTTAGTGTTTACATAAGGGCAATAGGATCTGCCTACATGCAGCTGTTAGTATTTAATAAATTACTTGATATTATTAGCATTAACGCACTTACCTGTGACCTGGAAGGGAGCCTGGATGAGCCGCTGCTGAACTCCCCTGAGTAGCTCCTCTATTTCCTTCTGTATATTGCATACAACCTCTTCCATCAGCCCTACATCAGCTATTCCCTTCCAGAACATCAAAGTGTCCTCTGGTACAAAAGAGATAAGAGAGGGTAAGCAAGGGATGCTACATATACTTAGGCATATCTTTACAATGTATTAAATTCAAAATCATTTCAGTTTGAAAGGATTCCTTGTCAGGCCATTTCTGGACAGAGGGAAGAAGCTTTTGGAATAGTGGCTGCTCTCTAAGTTGGTACTAATTATTTGGCCTCTTTAGCAAACTAGGGTCTTGGGATAATTGCCTCAATTTGTCATGCCCACAATTTGTCATGGCTCTGGCTACAAGGAACAGGTACCTACCTCTAACAAATACATTAAATTAAATATTAAATAAATATTAGATGTTATTTAAATAATTTAACTTTAAAAGTAATAAAGATGTTAAATTAAAGATATACTAAAAAAATAAAGATATATTTGCCCTAATCATATAGTTAAAAAATAAACTAAAATGGTTGCACAGGCATTGTTATAAGCTCCCTGAAGTCAGAGGCTATGTCTTTTCATTTTCCTGCCTAGCATCTAGCAAGAGTACCAACTGAAAATATGCAGCATAAATATTTGTTAAATGAATAAATGACTGGAGGATGATGTGAAGCCTCTCTTGGTCCCCTCTAAGTGAATTGTCATTAATCACCATCTTCCATACCACCTAATCTTTTCTTCTAACACCTTGCAGCTTGGTTTATCTAACAAATGTACCAAAGTTGGAGGCCATATGAGAGGATGACTGGCATTAGGCAAGTTGTTGAACCTTTCTGAACCTCAATTTCTTCATGTATAAAATGTGACTTTGCAAGGCTCTTCTATGGATAAAAGAAGTTTGCAGCTATAGTTAGTATTAATATGAACAAGAAAAAACAGCAAAAGTAATTAAGAGGTCTTTTGTGTCCATAATCATAATGGTGATAAGGTCACAAAACCCTGCAAGATGTCTGAGCACCAGAAGAAAGTACCTGAAATTTCTTCTGAGTCTTTCTTCACTCCTTCCTCTGTGGCCATGGTGACAGCAGCGGTGAGAGCTGAGTTCCATTCTAGCCCTGCTTCTTCCATGCTCTCTTCTGAAATGGCAATCTGTGTGATGTTACCTAAAAGCAGTCCATTAGAAGTAAGACCAGTGAATTTTATGAAACAGTCATAGCTATCCTCCATCTCATGTTCATAGCCAAAGAGACCCTGTTATTTTATTTAACATTCTGGCTTTTTGCCTGAAGAGCCCTATATGAAAAGCTAGAACCCTAGGAAAGCCAAGATGAATATTGGATTTTCTAAAGAAAACCTACCTTGCAAAAGAAAATATTTTCTTCTTACTCTGAATAGAAAGTGAAGGTAACTTATAAAATCACAAAAGAGCAGCCTGGCCCTGGCTGGTGTGGGTCAGTGCGTTGAGTGCCAGCCTGAAACTGAAAGGTCACTTGTTTGACTCCCTGTCAGGGCACATGCCTGGATTGCGGGGCGGGTCCCCAGTTGGGGGAGTGTGAAAGGCAAATGATTGATGTACCTCTCACACATCAATGTTTCTCTCTCTTTCTCCCTCCCTTCCCCTCTCTCTAGACATAAATAAATGCCTAGCTGGTGTAGCTCAGTGGATTGAGCACAGGCCTACAAACCAAAGGGTTGCTGGTTCGATTCCCAGTCAGAGCTAATGCCTGGGTTGCTGGCTAGGTCCTCAGCAGGGGGCATGTGAAAGGCAACCACACATTGATGTTTCTCTCCCTCTCTCTTTCCCTTCCCCTATCTCTAAAATTAAATAAATAAAATCTTTAAAAAAATAAAAGTAAATAAATACAATCTTAAAAAAAAAGAGCAATCTGCTTTTCAAGCAAGGGTATTTTTGAAAGAGACTTAAAGTGGGCATAACTACCAGGCTGCCTGCCCCAGACTTAGTGAGGGTGAGAAGGACCAGAAATAATTTAAGAGAAAAGTATGGTGCTTAGCCAAGAGCCCTACTAAATATAGGCCTGTTTGATACTAACCATCTATACTATCTGAAGTTGCTGTAACTTATCAGCCTATATAAGAGAAAACAAGAGAAATAAGACCTCAAAAAATCAGATGAGACCACAAATAGTAGATGCACAGAGGAAATTTTTGCTGTCAGTTGTAAACAAAGAGAACTGAAAAAAATCAAACTGACAGACAGAAATAGAGACATGTGTGAACTCTACAAGCTGGAGGATATCAATAATCAAGCAAAGAAGTAGTATCAATATTGGTAATCAATTAAATAAAGAAGTTTTGGCCAAATAAAAAGGATTATGTAATTTCACAGCATTTTTCACTTTTCAAGTGAAAGAGTCCCTATCAACAAAAATTCGAACTGCTAGATATTTTATACTTTCCTAAAAAAGATTTGGCTTCTACTTACCCAGTTGTTACAGAATATTAGGTCTGACCAAAAGAAACCTTAAGATGCATTTTTAAAGCACATTACTTCCCTTACATCCTTTATCATTCTTGCTACTCTGTCAGGCATATTTGCAAGTTTTCTGGAAGTAACTGATATGTATTCTAAGAATTTTAGCTGGACTAACTGAATCCTTAATAATCTCACATGGCTATATCTGTCCTGGAGATGGGCAGGGAGCCCTAGTACCAAACTCAATACTGAAGTTAAGTGTCTGCCCATCCTGTCTCATTTGTGAGGAAGCCTCAGCTTGGTTATCTGGATCCCTTCCAGGCAGAGCTCTTTGATCCTTATAGCAGAGTCACCCAGAGTCCATCCCAGCCAAAGATAAATTATCTTTGATACATCTCAGTTTATCAATTAAAAACCATTCACCATTCCAATCAAACTTCCTGCTTTAACCACTAGTAGAGCAAAGGATTTTCAAAACAATCTAATTTCAAAAGTATGCCAAGTGGCACCCAAGCAAGATCATTGAATAAGCACTATGACTACTGAACCATCTTTCTAATGTTTACCATGCACTGCAAGAAAGAAATAAGGAATGTAGTCAATAGGAATCATTTGGGAGAAAACAAAAATCTGTTTGTAAAGCATGGAACCCCACCCATGATTACTATATCTTTCAGGGATATCACCACTCATGAGAACTGAAATTAAGAAACACAAAGGAGAAATGATGGGAAAGTGCTACTGAAAAATACAATGGGTTTTCAGGTGGTTTCCTACCCCCTACCATCGGCCGAAGTGGGTGTCTGCACCACACTTGTCTGCTGTCCTGGCACTGGAGCTCTTGCACTGCTGATAAGAAGATCAAATTTGGTGCTTCTGCAGGTATTGGAGCAAACCTTATCATGTTGGTAAAAATCAATTTGTCCAGAATCCATCATTTTCCTGCACAAAGGGAGACAAGAAGTCCCAGTTTAGCCTGCACTTCATCTAGAGGGAACTAGGCCTCAGGGAAAAATAGAGACAAGTTGCTGAGTCTACTTTGTAGATTAGTGAAACCTAATAGCTTTAAAAGTCATTAGGTTGCAAAAATTCTAATTGAGACTATAAAATTTTCATTGGTCCTGCCCACATTTACAAGTACTCCTCTTCCCTCCCTAGTCTGCTCATGAATACTCTCTTTTATGTCCCGTTATCACTAAGCTTTAGTTATACACTCCTGACAATAGCTAAGTTTCCCCATAGAATTTCATTGAAATCAAATCCAAAAAGGGAAAAAAAGACTACCTCATATCCCAGCACAACTGAGAAATGCCACAAATGAATTAGAATTTTGTGATGGCATTCTGATGTGTTAGTATTCCTAGACCATCATGATCTGTTGTCACTTTTGGAGACATACAATTTCAGCATGTTTCTTTCCTTAAAAAAAAAAACTGATAACTCTCGAATAAATACAGAGCAAGTCTGATTAAACTAAACCCCCACTATAAGATGTCCTTAGAACTGGATACACAGGATGTTGTTATGATGGGCCATGAGCAAAACCATGCAGTATTTTAATTATAGTAAACTGTGTTATATTGTTACTTGTCTTTTACTAAAGATGTTTTTAGGTATTCTTGTTCCATTTTACATTTGAGGAAAGTTCCCATACGCTTGTTTTTCTGGCAAATAAAATAGAGCAAGAACAACAAAAATAAAAGTTAAAAGTGTTCCTCCCCATTTCAATCAACTACTAATTTCTGCATACAAATCATCTGGAATGAATATTTTTTAATTATGTGTCTCTCACCATAAAAATAATATGTGAAGAAAAAATTAACACTTTTAATGAAAAATACAGAAAACTATAAAGAAAACAACTGCCCTTAAAAAAAATCTCTACAACACAGCGATAACATCAACATTTTGGCATATTTTCCCCCTATTCTTTTTAAAGATTTGAATTATTTATTTTTAGAGAGAAGGGAAGGAAGGGAGAAAGAGAAGGACAGAAACATCAATGTGTGAAAAAAACATTGATTGGTTGCCTCTTGCACACCCCCAACTGGGGACCTGGCCCACAACCCAGGCATGTTCCCTAGCTGGAAACTGAACTGCAGCCCTTCAGTCTGTAGGCCAGCACTCAATCCACTCAGCCACACCAGCCAGCACTGCTTGTAAATTTAGCACAAGTAAAATCAAACTGTTTAATTTATTTATATTTTATTTTCTTTCTTGCATCATATTATAATCATTTTTTCATGTAAAAACTTTTTAGAAATATTTTAATTACCTCATTATATCCCATGGTATATACATATATATTTAGGTGAGCCATAATTTACTTTAGATATACCTTGACTGTATATTAAAGTAGACTAATTTGGCCCTGGCTAGTACAGCTCAGTGGATTGAGCACGGGCTGCGAACCAAAAGGTCGTGTTTCAATTCCCAGTCAGGGCACATGCCTGGGTTGCAGGCCAGGTCCCTAGTACGGGGCACTGGAGAGGCAACCATACATTGATGTCTTACTCCCTTTCTTTCTCCTTCTCTTCCTCTCTGTGTAAAAATGAATAAATGAAATCTTAAAAAAAAAGACATAGGATAAAGTAGACTAATTTTCATTATAAATAACATTGTAATCAAAATATTTATGATTGAATCTCTAGAAGCACTATAGATTTTTCTTTAGACAGATTCCTCAAAAAGAACTGAAGACAGCCCTGGCTGGTGTGGCTCAGTGGATTGAGTACTGGACTGCAAACCAAAGGGTTGCTGGTTCAATTCCTGGTCAGGATACATGCCTGGGTTGCAGGCCAGATCCCCAGTAGGGAGAACTTAAGAGGCAACCACACATTGATGTTTCTCTCCCTCTCTCTCCCCCTTGTCCTCTCTCTGAAAAAAAATTAAATACAATCTTAAAAAAAAAAAAGAATTGAAGACAAAGGGTGAGATGTTTTTGAGACTCTAAGAACATGTTCTGTGTGGAACTTTTAATTCCTGACCACATTTAAAAATTTTATATCAAGCCCTGACTGGTGTGGCTCACTTGGCTGGGTACCATCCTGCAAAGCAAAAGGTCACTAGTTCAATTCCTGGTGATGACACATGCCTCACTTGTGGATTCAGTCCCCAGTTAGTGTGTGTATAGGAGGCAACCCACTGATGTTTCTCTCTCACATCGATGCTTCTCTCCCTCACTGTCTCCTTGCCTTCACCTCCCTCTTAAAAAAAAATGTCAAAAATTTTCTATCATTAGGTGAGTGCTCAAAGAATGAGTATGAATTTAATCAACTAATGTTACTTTTCAGAGGGGAAAAATTATAATAGTAAACTTGTTGCATAAAGAGAGGGAGTTGGGGACATTATACCTTCTGAATTTTATTTCTGTAGTACAGTGATGCCAAAGACTGCATTTACTGTGCATCACTGATACTTATTAACTCCTTCTACTTTTACCAGATTATCTCAGGATTTGTCAGTCAGCCTACACTTCTCTGTGGCTGTCATGCTTCCTCAACATCAGGCTTAGCTCTGCCTATGACTGATGATCTCAAGAACGACTATCATCTGCTCTTGAGTTTCTCTGCCCAGAGAGGATCCTACCCAACATCCTAACATTAGAAAAATTTGCCCTAGATGCTGGGGCAAAAGAGTGAAAATCAAATTCACTCTTCTTTCTCTAAGAGTTTTTTAAAGAACAAGTTAATGAAGGTCAAATAATACATGGATTTCTTAAGCCAATCCTTCTGACAGAAAAAAATTTCAAATTAAAGAGAAAAGACTGAATTCTCTGGATTCTACCATGATTAAGTGCCCCAAAGTCAGTTGAAAGGTATGTTCTTAGTATTAGAGCTCACCTGAGCATAATTCCACCCAAACGAATGGCTCTCTTCCAGTCCTTTAGGGTGGACTTGCCAGCTAGATGAACAAAATGCTTGGGGCTGATCAACTGATCATTGAACTAAAGTAAAAAGAAAAGTCCAAAATAATACAATGTCAACTTAGGCAAGCAGAGGGAAACAAAGACATAACTCTACTTGTTATATACAAAAAATACCCAGATGGCATCTTAAGTCATAGTCTTTTATTATCCAGCCTTTTGCCCTATTGTGCCAGAGAAGATGATCCTTCTCTGAGCACAGTGCCCTATCCTGGTAGAAAGCTACAGATGACATGGGGAAGATGAGAGATTAATATACTAATTAGCATTTAAAATCCATTTATGCTCTGAATCAGGTGGTTGGATTCAATGTTACAAAGGCTGTTTAAATAAACTGAAACAAACCATCCAGCCTTAATGATAAGATTCAGGATATGGTAGAAGGATTAAGTACAGTAAGGACCAATGGCACTTCAGAGCATCAAAACTACATAATCTTTAATGATTCTACAATGAGGCCACTGGTAGTGACTACTATCTATAGGTATAGTTGCGGCTAACAATGGGGACACACATGATTATTCATATTTTAATATACAAGGTTCTGAAATATCAAATAACTTGCTCAAGGTCACCTACAATCAGTAATAGAGATGGGACTCCATTTATTCATTCAACAAATATTTTTTGATAAATATACCAACTACCATCCTAAGTGCTGGAGATACACTGGGAAACAAGATCAACAGGTTCTCAGCTCTCATGAAACTTCTGTTCTGGAGGGACTTGAATCCAGGTCACTCCAAAGTTGTTTTTGTCTACTATGATGCAATAGGACTATAGCCACAAAATTAAAAATACTGATACAGTGGAAGAAAGAGGCACTGGAACCATGCCCTTCGAAAACAAGGAGCTTCAAAGTAGGTTCCAGCAAGGAGAAAGGACAATTACCTTGACACACTTTACATTTATTCCTGGGCATACAAACTTCTTCCAAAGAAGAATGGCTTTGCTCTCCCCACAAGTTATGGGGTAAGCAATTTCCATATCCTCATTTGCTTCTATAGTACTTGCATCTGAAATGAAAAAACAAATACCAGTTACTTATCGAACACTCTTCCCCAAAGCTTAATTCAAAATCTGTAGTCTCCTGGTTCCTCTCAAGGGCTAACAGTTTACACTGGCTGGTGTTGTTTAGAAATCCTCTGGAAGAAGTTAGGTATGACAGCTCTTTTACTGAGCTCCCACTATGCATCAGACACAGTGCTATATGCTTTGATGCACTTAATCTTTTTTGTTCTTGCAATAATCCTGGGAGGCAGCGACTGTTTTCCATGTTTTACATGTTGTATGTGGGACTCCAAAAGGTAAAGTAACACCCCCAAGGACACACAGCTAAGTGGGAAAGTAGGCTTTAAACTCAAGTTTGTCTAATTTCAAAGTTTCTTTCCACTGACTGTCTATCAGTGAACACTTCATCAGTCTTCATCAACAACTTTCCTAATGACAAGAATCAACCTTGAGGCTCTAATTTCTTTGTGGGACTTCTATAAATGAAAAATTTTTCAACAACCCTAGCAAATTGATGTTCAACAATCAGCTGACAGCCCTAGCACCTTAATCAGTGGTGCCTCTAGATGTGCCATTATCAAATCGATGGCTACAGTATTGACAGGGCATACTAAGCAGGATGAAAAAGGCACAAAGGCAAGAAATTCCAACTAAGGAAGTTAAGGTCAAATGTACTAGAATATCAAAAAGACTTACCAATCCCTTCTTCAATTTTGTGTATCGTGTGAGTTTCTACTGCCACAACTGCTGTGTTGTTCTCAGACCCAGCTTCATAAATCCTGTTGTAAAAGTGTCCATCGATAAACAAACTACATAAATCATGAAAAAATTAATATTCACAGCAGGGTGGTTAAGAATTCTTTTAATCTATCTCAAAAGGAATAAAACAAATACATTTCACAACTGTATGTTAGTGCTTTGACTAGTTCCCCACTATTTTTAAACTCTAAGTTGCCCATAACTGCTTAGCAGCTATTACCATAGAAATGAATTAACAACTTTCCTCACCTCAACGGAAAGTTCCTTTTGCTACTGTATTTTATACCAGACTTTTCCCTTCATAACTTTAAAAGCTCATGACATAAAGTATTGCTTCAAGCATAAGATTAAGTCATATTATAGAATTACCTTATCAAGACTACAAAGTAATACTGTTGGACAGTTCAAGATAAGAAGCAATGCTGACCAGAGAAGTTGATGACTCTTGTTGGAAACTAGACACTGAAGCATTTTTAAGCACTTTAGCATTTTTTTATTTTTTAATCCTCACCCGAGGATATGCTCATTTTAGAGAGACAGAAAAAGTGAGAGAGAAAAGACACCAATGTGAGAGCGAAACATCAATCAGCCTCCTCCCGCACACACCCTGACCTCCCAGTATTGAACCCACAACCCAGGTATGTGCCCTGACTAGGAATCAAACCTGCAACCCTTTTGGTGTATGGGACAACACCCCAACCACCCACCTGGCTAGGGCAAGCACTTCAGTATTTTTTTAAAAATTTAGCCCTGGCTGGTACAGCTCAGTGGATTGAGTGCTGGCCTGTGAACCAAAGGGTCGTGGTTCGATTCCCAGTCAGGACACGTGCCTAGGTTGCAGGCCAAGTCCCCCGTTGGGGGCATGTAAGAAGCAACCACACATTGATGTTTCTCTCCCTCTCTTTCTCCCTCCCTTCCCCTCTCTCTAAAAATAAATAAATAAAATCTTTTTAAAAAGTAGGTTTACAGTTGTAAAAAAATATTTTTAAATTTATTGATTCTATATAGAGAGAGGAAGGGAGAGAGAAAGAGAGAGAGAAACATGTATATGAGAGAAACATCAATCAGCTGCCTCCTGGAAGCACACCAATCAGGGATCGAACCTGCAACCCTGGTATGTGCCCCTACCAGGAATCGAACCTGCAACCTTTTGGTTTATGGGATGATGCTCCAACCAACTGAGCCACACCAGCCAGGGCTTTAGTATTTTTTTAAATCATTTTTAAACATTTTTCAATTACACTTGACACACATTATGATATAGCATTTTTTAAAGCACAATAACCAAACTGTTGACATGAGCAGAGCCTACTAAAAAATTAAGAGACAGACTATGCCCAAAGTAACTAGCAGTAACTAGAGGTACCACTTCATGGTGTCTTTCTAAAAGTTTTTACTTTCTAAGAAATGGGCTCAGATAACCTAACATGATACAGTAATGTCCTTTAATTCCTATAATAAATCTAATGTGTTCATTATTGCATCTTGTTATTTGAAAGCACTGCTTAAGCAATCTCCATTGCATCAGTGATTATCCACCCCTATAGTGACACCTCTAGCACTGACCTCCTTTCTGAATTTCACATCAGGACAGTTAACTGCTAAATAAATAAATATATTTTGGATGCCCCACAGGACATTGTTCAATTCATTATGTCTAAGTTAAGCAAGTTGTCTTCCCTTTCTTACCACCCAAACTACGCTGTTTTCTTTACTCCCCAATCTTGTTGATGGCACCACCTGGGACACTGAAGCATAAGACAGAAGCCTGGGAATTACACTGGACCCCCAACCTTGGTGTATTGGGATGATGTTTGATGCTCAAACCAACTTACCAGCATGGCGAGGGCCTATTTCTTGCCTTTTGCATATAATCTTTACCAATATAGTCCCAACAATTCATACAAGTTCTTTCATTTTTTCTTTCCTTCATATTTGAACTGGAAGCCAATTAAGTTAAGTGTGACTGAGGCTCAAGACTGACACCTGATGACTTCCATCTTTGTCTCAGGTGTATGAAACTCATGAGACCTAGCCCTGGCTGGGTAACTCAGTTGGTTAGGGTGTCGTTAGGATATGCCAAGGTTGCAGGTTCGATCCCTGATCAGAGCACATACAAGAATCACCAAAGAATGCATAAAGAGGGGAATGACAAATTGATGTCTCTCTCTGTCTCTGCCTCTCTCTCTCTCCCCTCCCCTAAATAAATAAATAAAATAAGCTTCTGAGACTTGTACTTCACTAGTATCAGAGTTTTTGTTCCCCACTCATTTTTATAAAATGAGGCTAAAGCACAATAAAATATTCAAGTAATTAAAAAACAATTACAGCCCGGCTGGTGTAGCTCAGTGGATTGAGCTCGGGCTGCGAACCAAAGGGTCGCCAGTTTGATTCCCAGTCAGGGCACATGCCTGGGTTGCAGGCCAGGTCCCCAGTGGCGGGCCATGTGAGAGGCAACCACACATTGATGTTTTTTGCCCTCTCTTTCTCCCTCCCTTCCACTCTCTCTAAATGAATAAATTGTAAAAATAAATAAATAAATAAATAAAAACAATTACAGAAATCAACCGAGCACCAATTGACAGGTATCTCAAAATGCAGTACCTCAAAATGTTCATTCACAAGTTCATATACTAAATTCTGTGTAAACAGTGGATTAGGGA
The DNA here is from genome assembly GCA_004027475.1 of Anoura caudifer. Classification (NCBI taxonomy): domain Eukaryota; kingdom Metazoa; phylum Chordata; class Mammalia; order Chiroptera; family Phyllostomidae; genus Anoura; species Anoura caudifer. The sequence continues at coordinate 286,481 of PVKU01001466.1, forward strand.
GTCAATATATGTTATACAAAGATGCCTATCTCTGATCAAGTAATGAGAAGTTTCCAGAAAAGGCAATATCATTTAGAAAGTAAGAGATAGGCAAAAGAAAAACAAGTGGAACAAAATCTTCAAAAGAATTAATTCTCTAAGAAACAGAGAAGCTTTTTCTGTCTTTGCTAGGGATAAGGCAAGTGACAACTGGAGATTTAAAAAAAATTTTTATAAGAATTTAGCATCGCTGGAAAGGAGGCCACCCCCTTGTGGAACCTGGCACTAAACCACTGATTGGTACACAACCTGCTTCTGGGCTGGGATTTCATTCGTAGCAGAGCAGTTCCCTCACTGTGAGCTACTGAAAGTCAGTTCTCAACACAAGGGTTTGAGAAAAATAAAGCAAAAATATTCTAAAAGTTAAAAAAAATTAAAAGAAGGAAAAAATAATATAAAAAGAATTTATTTGAGCCAAATTGACAGCATGCTGGGGGCGAGATCTCAAAAGCTCCCTGGAGCACTTTGGAAAGGTAGAAGAAATAATGACTCCATGAGAAAAATAAAGTTGGCAACAACTGAAGGACATACTCTTTAATTCTTCTTCATGTACCAAAGGATAACAACTACAAGTATGTGTGTGTGTAACAAATGAAATTCCCACACAAGTGTATTTGAATAAGCATGCATAATCTTTCTGTGCCAATAAAAATTTATTAACTCTATGTCAGGATTTATCATATATCACCTTTCCCTTATAAATCTTAAAATATTTCCTCATGCTTAACAATATTCAGAAATATCAGCAAACTATGGTTATATTTTTAAAGCTAAAAAGTCCTTACCTTACAGATACATACTAATGTCTGAGATTTGCCTCAAAAAAATTCAGGAGTAGGTGGATGTAGAGATGAACAAGATTGGCCATGTGTTGATAATTGTTGAAGCTGGGTGATGGGTGCTTACATTATAATTTTCTTTATTTTTGTGTAAATTTGAAATTTTCTATACTAAAATGTTTTTAAAATTACCAAGAAAAGTTGATTGTGCTTTTCCAGAAGTGTTTAGACCAGGTACATTACTTAGTAGATTGGGATTGGATTATATGTTTGCCCAAGAACATTTCTAATCATATGAAGACTCATACATTCACCAAGGTAAAATAACTATCCCTCCATTTATAGATGCAATTCTTATTTAACCTTTAAGACCACAGACCATTTTTTAAAACTTATCTCTTTTTTCAAATTAATAGTGGTCCCCTGAATTGAGACCACTTCCTAACCATGACATTCAGCATTTGTTAGATTTTGCCATGTAAGTGATCTCTTTCTCTCTATATCTATATATAATTCTCTCTCTCTTTATGTGTGTGCGCGCACACACACACACATATATATAATTTTTTTTCTGTTTGCACAGCTAGACTGCAAGTTCCATGATAGTGGAAACCATGTGCTATATTTCTTCCAACATCTTTATAATACATTGTATAATAGTAGGTAGTTTATATGTTATTTTTGATAGACTAAGGTTGATAATTTGTGCACCCATGACAGTCCAGAGAGCTTCTTGCAGGAATACTTTTATAGTTGCCTTGCCTAATCTCCTCTGACTCTAACTACACTGTCTTTTGGTAAACACATACAAAGACCCCATGCTAAATAGCGTGGATAAATAAAATGAGGGAGCCATGTAACTTACCCTCAAGGAGCTCACAGTGAAGAAAAGGAGAAGATACAAGGAAACAGCTAATTGTCATAGTAAGTATTGCAATGAGAAATACAGCATTCAACACGTTATTATAGAGATGAAAACTTGGCCAGCTCTGAGATTAATGTTGAATGTTCCATTGTGATAAACAGGCATCAAGTTATAATTTCCTCACTCTTTAAACCTCCCAAGTTTTTTAGAATATCCATATCTTTAGTCACTTACCCTTGTTGCACAGGCTGTAACTGCAAGATCACTTGGGTTTTAGTGTCTTCAGGGTTCTCCCCTTCATTTCCTTCAGTGGGTACCACAACCACATCCCCCACTGGGACACTCACTTCCGCATTAGCCATCTTTCACATGAAGTCAGATAGCTGAAACTGCTGTCGGAAACAAGAAGCACCAGTAACTTCAGCTGGTTTGAAAAGATGGCAACCATAGGAGAGGAACACCAGGATAATAACTACCCAAATCCAAGGGCACCCTGGAGATCATGGTTCTCTGAAAAGGATGGGAATGTGAAATGGTGCTAACACAGGCTCTGATCTTTCCAGAAATGCCTCAGTATTCACTTGCTATTGTAGGTTTTCTTAGTATGAGTGATTCATCCAATGGTGTGCTTTACCAGCTCTACCAGCTCCTAAGAACCAATTGTGTACATCACTTCCCAACTCCAAGTTTAGTGACATCAAGTTGCTAGCCTAAAATCATTGATGCTGGGAGTATATACACCACAGAAATTGGCAAGCACTACAAATCAGGGTATTTTTTCCCTAGAGAGCTGGTTTATAGCATACCACTAGTTCCATCCCAAAGAGTAAGCTCCTAGAGAGTAGGAATTCATTTTCTTTGCAACCAGCTATTACATCTCATTAACTGCTCTGTCCTTTGTGAGTACTTAACAAATATCTGCTGACTAACTAAACTTAGCTGATTGGGAAGAAAAAGATGACTTGCACTGTGTAGTTGTTTAACAAATGCAGAATCCAATTGTATGACCTCTAGAACTTAGTATCTTTCTGCTTCAGACTGAATGGAGAAATGATTTCACCCGAAATCTCCCTTGCAGAGCTGGTGAGGAAACCAGTGTCCAGCACTACATGCTCTTCAACTCTAAAGTAACTCAAAGTGCCCTGGCTGGTGTAGCTCAGTGGATTATGCACCAGCTTGCAAACCAAAAGGTCGCTAGTTCGGTTCCCAGTCAGGAGCACGTGCCTGGGTTGCAGGTCAGGTCCCCAGCTGGGGGTACACCAGAGGCAACCACACATTGATGTTTCTCACCCTCTCTTTCTCCCTCTCTTCTCCTTTCTCTAAAAATAAATAAATATAATCTTTAAAAAATTAAAGTAACTCAAAGCATTGTCCCAATCTTAATGAAAACTCAGAAGGCCGCAGGATATTCTGCAGTGTTAGTCTTCACAATTGAAAAGGAAGGAGGGAGCCAAAGAGCACTGTATTTACTTAGATAAGTATGTGAAAATGACTAGGCCTATGCTGAATGGAATAAGCACACTATGGATGCAAATACAAACATGTAACTGGCAGTCAGATGACTGAAACTGTACCTCAGCTCTGCCACAGCACTCATTTGCCTTTAATATACATACTTAAGCAGAACATTCCAGGGTTAAGCCATAACCTTGTTTGGCCCCAAAATACTTTTCCAGTCTTATCTGTAACTATAATAATACAAGAATCTTAAACTAGAGCCACACCAACCACCCACTGTATTCTGAACATATAATATGTACTTTCAGGTTTCTGTATGTTGTTATTCCTTAAACCTAAAATCCTTTCTCCCTCATCTCCTCCCTTCAGGCCCAGTTCAAAGCCCACTCCTCCACATAGCCATTGCCAAACCCTTTACCATTTTCTTCTCTACACTACCCCAATACTTGGTTTGTAGCTGTCCTCCAGTGTTTATCACACTGAGCTCTGTATTGCAGTTAACTGAACAGATATCTATCCTCATTACTACCCTGTACTCTTGGTAAGGACAAGTGGTGCTTATCCAAAAATCTTTTTTATCTGTCACAGACCTGCTCATCATAGGCACTGACATAGCTTAGTTCAATCAATTTTTGTATTTGACTTACTTAAAATTCCTTATGTCTGACTTATACTTCTGCCCTTTATGATTCTCACAAACTTTATACCTGAATTTACACTTTCTATATCCAAGTCTCTTAAAATATCTTGTAGGCATCTTAAAAGGAACTCACATTCCCCCTCAACCTGCTCCTATTTCCTGCCTCAGCAAATGGTGCTATTCTCCACCCATTTTCTCAAGCCAGAAATGGAGTTATTATTTATTTATCTTTAAATATTTTATTTATTTATTTTTAGAGAGAGGGGAAGGGAAGGAAAAAGAGAGGGAGAGAAACATCAATGTGTGGTTGCCTCTTGCACATCCCCTACTGGAGATCTGGCCCACAACCCAGGAATGTGCCCTGACTGGGATTGAACCAGCGACCCTTTGGTTCGTGGGCCTGTGCTCAATCCACTGAGCTACACCAGCCAGGGCTGGAGTTATTTTTTTTTTAAGATTTTTATTTATTTATTTTTACAGAGAGGGTAAGGAGGGAAAAAGGGACAGAAACATCAAAGTTAGAAACATTGATCAGTTGCCTCTCATACCTACCAGGGACCAAACCTGCAACCCAAGCATGTGCCCTCACCAGCAATCCAGTGGGTGACCTTTTGCTTTGGGACAATGCCCAACCAACTAAACCACACTAGAAAGAACAGAAGTTATTTTTTACTCCTTTTTTCTCTTTCTAAAGCCAATCAACTATCAAATCCTATCCATTCTATCACCTATGTATCTCCTAACCATCTCCCATTCTCCATCTGTGCTGCCACCACCATATTCTGAGTCACCAGTTACCTGTATTTCTCCAGGTGCGTCTCATTAGTATCCTAAACTCTGGTGTTGCTCTCAAAATCATTATCTACAGACAAAGTGATCTTACTAAAGGCCACAAGTCATTTCCCTGTTTAAATATCCTTCAGTGGATTACCTTTGTTGTTAGAATAACGTGCAAACACCTTAACATGGCTTACAAAATCCTCCAAATCTGTCCCCTGCCCATCCTGCTAGCCTCATTTCTTCCTCTCACAACGTGGACTGCTGTCATTGAATTTTTCCCAATTTCTCAAACATATCACCATTTTCTCACCTGAGCCTTCACAGTTATTTCCTCTACCTGAAATTCTCTTTTTCTTCCTCTTTGGCTAGTTACTGCTAAATTTTTGTGACTTATTTAAAACATCACTTCCTTGAGGAGGCTTTTGGTGACTTCCTTGACTAGATCTGAGTTTATGTCCTTGCTCCTTCAGTGCCTGCAGCACCCTTGTCACAAAGATCATCCCATTTTGTCAGCCTCTCCCCACCAGACAACATCCTGGGAAAGCAAGGATTGCTTTTCTTTTTCAACAACTTCCCTGTGCCTAGCTTACTGCCCAGGACATAGGAGTGTAATAGCTTTCAAATATTAGACTTCCATCTATCTAAACTTTCTAAGGCAACCTGGCAAATAGCAGAAATAAACTTTTGTGCAATTAATGATTCAGCTTACCCTAAGACTTCTAGAATTTTCTACATTTTTAACTTAGGGGAGACATTTGCTTAGGTAGCTAGGCTAAGCTGCCTGGCTTATTGTCCATCAGTATGGCTAGTTCAACAAATATTTACTGAGTTTCTACTCCATATCAGGCAGAGTTAGGCTCCTTCGATATGAAAAAGGACAGCATCTGCTCTTAAGGAACTACAGAAGGGAAAGAGACGCATGGCACTGTCACATACTAGAGGGGGAAAGCAACTGCAAGATAAAAAAGCATACAATTCAAACTTCTGTAAATTAAAGGCTTATTTTTTAAATCTTTTTTTTATTAATGTTCAAATACAGTTGTCTCCATTTTCCCACCACCACTTTCCCCTACCCCATGCACCCTCACCTCCCACCCTCAATCCTACTCCCAAGTAAATTAAAGGTTTAAAACTAGAAAGAAAAAAGAATAAGACAATCACATGTACAAAGGACCCAAGGACAACAGGGTGGGGATTGACTGTGGAAGTGGTGGGGTGGAGTGGACAGGGCAGGGGAGAGTAATGGGGTGGGGGGGAATTGGGAAAAGTGTAATTGAACAATTTAAAAAGAGAGAGAGAGAATCAATGGCCTGGTTTAGCTGGCTTCTGGCAGTAGAACAAAAAAAATTAGGTCCTGTGAGTCCAGAAAAAGCCAAAACAGGATATGATGAAGCATACATACACCATCATGTCCTTGAATAATTGAAACAATAGATATTGTCAAGGTTTAAACTATAAAAATGTAGGGTAAATTAAAATAATCACAACTAACATTTGTTGGACACATTTTTTTCAAGCACTATTCTGTTACTATTACATATTTAATAAATTTAAAAGATGTAATACCTGCCCTGACTGGTGTGGCTCAGTGGGTTGGGCATTGCCTGCAAACAGAAAGGTCAATGGTTCGCTTTCTGGTCAGGACACATGCCTGGGTTGTGGGCCAGGCCCCCAGTTGGGAGCATGGGGGCTTGGGAGAGGAAACCTATCCATGTTTCTCTCGCACATAGATGTTTCTCTCCCTCCCTTCCCCTCTCTCTAAAAGTAAATAAAATCTTTTTAAAAAGATGTAATACCTTAGCATGTATCAAGCTTAAGGAATTTAGTATCCCAAAAAGGGGGTTTAAATGTTTAAAAATTAATAGTTTAGGTGAATTAATGGGTTAGAGAAGCAGAATTAGAAGGATGCTTCTAGTTTCAACCTTCTACTCTGTGGTTGAGTCTTCTCAAGAACACTCTGAATAAGTGGCTGACTAACAACTTGATTAATACTTTCCTCAATAGAAACTCATATTTTATTCCTTACCCCTCCCACATCTTGGCACCCAAGAGGAATGTTCTGGCTGTTTCTCTAACTTTCTGAGAGTTTATCAAAGAGGATAATTATAATTATCCACAATATGTCTCTCAGTGTCAGAGACACAGGTCTGATTCAGTCAACTTGGAGAAGAATGCCATGTTCACATTCTTTAGAGAAGCCAGTTTGGATTGAATCTCTTATTACCCTAAATACCATATTCCTAGCAAGTAACCCGAAACCACCTCTTCAGACTACACTAACTGCAAGGTCATCTCTTTGAGCTGAGTGTAAACTGAAAAGTGGCTCTTGTTTATATCAACAAAAACTCATGAGGCAAGAGAGTTAGTTGATCCTTTGGGTATTTTTATGAAAGGGCCTCAGAGTATTGATTGTGTAATCACACAACACTCCCTATAATTCTAAAGAAATACATTAAAAAAAGATGCCAAATTTATATGAAAAGTTAAAATAATTTTGTAGTTATTTTCAAAGATAAAAGACACCTTTGAAAGCAAATTCATGACTGCTTACGAATGCTATTGAAACACTAAAGAAATGATTATCTGACCTACTCTGGATTAAATTCATTCTTTTGTCCTGAAAACTGTTTAAAACATGGCAAAGTATAAATGTGTCACATGATCACAGGGACATGACAGTTGGAAGTTAATGAGGAATGACAGAAATACCAGATATCCTGCCCTGGCCCAGAAGGTCAGTTGGAGCATCATCCTGATACACCAAGGTTGAGGGTTCAATCCTCAGTCAGGACACATACAAGAGTCAACCAACGAATGCATAAGTGGAAAGAAAAAAATCAATGTTTCTCTGCCCCTGCTTCCTCTCTTTCTCTTAAAACAATTTTTAAAAAATAGCAGATATCCTTAACTTTTCTAACCCTAAAATGTATTTGTGTATTGCACACTGTAGTGTAATTTTTGTAGACTGTGTAGTCTATTCTTAAGAAATTTCTAAGTTAAAACTTGAGGCCAAAACTTGATTTTTTTCTTTCTTTTATTCCTTCTCAGGTATTTAGTAGGTGATCCAGCGTGCTACCGAATGTAATTGAAGCCCACAGAAGGCTACACCGGACCACTGCGAGGGAAAGAGCCAGAGCAAATGAAGTTCCGAAGTCACTACTGGAGATCACTAAGCAGAAGTTTGGGGAAGCAACAGAACAAAACATTCTTTGAAGAGTCGTCCTACTGCAGTGTAGGGAGCTTCTGCTTAGAACAAGACCAAAACAGCGCCCAAACTAAAGCAAGGGAGGTGTGTACAAGTTTGCTATTGGATATGTTTGTTGAATATAAAGTTGTTTAATGAAATAGTAAGTAGACATTAAATACACATAACTGATAAAAGGCTAACAAATTAGGGGATTATCCAAACATTTAATGAAGAAGTCCCCCCAAAAGCACCTCAGTAACTACTAGCAAACCCACGGAGTGGGGAAGGGGGACTCTGAGAAGACTAGAAGTATCCGTTCGTCCCTTTTTGTAATCGTCCAGGTTGGGGAAAACCCCACTTCCTGGTTCTCCTGAACAGACCCCAGGCACAGCCCCTTTAGCATCTGCTAGAGTGGTTTTGAGATTTCTCGATCTCGAGAGGGTAATTCGGGCTTCCTTCGAACACGCCTTCATCTGGTGGGTTCCTCTCCAGGACGCCTCCGGCCGGACTCTGCCCTCACCTACCCGGCCCCTCGGTTAGAAGACACCTGGGGAACTCCCCGCCACTTCAGATCGAGAGCATTCTGGGCTTCTCCCCCTCAAACAGCTTCTCTCAGGCCCTCAGAAGCTTGGGTCTCCCCACCCCTGACACACCGGACTCCCTCGTCCTCCGCCTTTCGGTCATGAGGTATTCGGAGCCCCTCGTGTCCTCCCAGGTTGGGACCTCTCTCACTCCCACTTCGGGAGGCTCTGCGGTGCGCTCCCACCGCCCCTCATCTACAGGGAGGCAGGGGGCTGCTGGCGTCCCTTGGAGCTCTCCCTTGTCCCCCGCTCCCACCACCCAGACCTGTCCCCACGCCTTTGGAAAAGCCCCTGCCTCTTTGCCCTGGGCTGAGTGACCGAGGCCTTTGCTCAGGTGAAGCTTGGGCCCTCCTTTCCTCAGCAGAACCCCCTCTCTGCTCTCGCTCTCCCGCCAAGGCTCCAAGAGTCCCCTCCCGGGTCGGCATCCGGGCTCCCCTCACCTCTCGCCCCCTCCCGCACCGTCCCCCAACCCAGCACGACCCAGGCCTCGCCCCAACTCTTCAACGAAGGGCCTGGCACTTCCTAGACCCCGCCTCTGGGGATACCCCAGGATCCCCGGACCCCTCGCCAGGGTCCTGGGCGTCAGGGCCTCCTCAGTCAGGAGTCGCTCCTGCCCCTCCTGGCCCCTCAGCCGAGGACTTCCGGGCCCCTCGGTCCGGGGGCGCCGGGGCCCCCCAGTGCCGGGCTCGCTGGCCTCCGCCGCCCTCGGCCGGGGGCCGACTTCGGGCGGCGCAGCCGGCCGCGCTGGGGGCGGCCCGGCTGCTCGGGCGGACCCAGCGGCAGCGTCCCCCCACCCCCCCCGCGGCGCCGCGACGTCCGCTCGCTCCCCGGCGGCGGCGGCGGCACGCACAGGGCGTGGGGAGGCGCCCGCGGAGGCAGCAGCCCCCCGCCCCCTGTGCGCCCGCCCGCCCTCGCCGGCCGCCGCGCGGCCCCCGCGTCCGCCCCCCCGCCCCCACCCCACCCCGCGCCCGCGCCCGCGCGCCCACCCCTCCCCCTCCTCACCGTCTCCGTCGGGCGGGCGGCGAGCGGCCAGGGCGGGCGGGCTACGGAGCATGCGCAGAGGCCGCCACGGCTGCTACCGCCACCGTCGCCGCCAGGCCGGACTTCAACACTTCCGGCCGCCGCCGCTGGCGAGCTGGCGCCTTAAAGGGGACGCGTCCTTATTGCCGATCCCGCGGAGGATGAAGCTCAGCCGGAGGGATTTGAGTAAACATTTACCTGAGCAGGGGTCTTCTGCTTCGGAGTGTCAGTGCTGGGAAGGACGCTAGGGACCGTAATAACTCTTCTCCTTTTATTTCATGGATGAGGAAATTAAGCCTAAATTGAAGAATCACCTCATCCACAGGCGCGGGCATAGGCATGTCTCTCGACTCCTCTGGAGGACTTTGCCCCCTTTACATTCCAAATCCTGTTTTCTAAAGCTTACATCTTACTAGACCTCCAAAAGTTATGAGCAAACTATCAGTTTGAAATCAGATCTGATTGAGTGTAGAGCAGTAGCTGGTCACGAGTCCTTGGAGCGAGCTGCTTACATTCTCTGACCCATCATGCATGGTTGCTAAGCTTTCCTGGTTGTGATGTTCTAGGTTCAAGTATTAACTTCTTTGTGGGAATTATTTAACAGCTCTAAACCTTTATTTTTCACGTAAAGCACAAATGATGTGAGTTTTAAAAGAGATGATGCGTGAAAAGTGATCAGGAAAGTTCCTGGGACCAGTAATAATAATTAGCAAGTATGAAGACCTTTCTGTATGGCCAGGTCTTGGGGAAGATGCTTTTGTCTCATAATCCTCATGGAAACTAGTAAGTAACCAGTTTTCATTCAGTTTTACAGATAAATAGGAAGCCAAAAGAAGTTAACTAGTCCCTCAAGGTCATATAACCTGTAAGTGGCACAAAGAGTTTAAATTTGGTCCTTTGTTTCTCCAGAATCCATGTTTATAATCCCTAAGATGGTTGCAGTGGTTATAAGAACAAATGAGGTGGTGGTGTGCAGCCACTTTTTTGAGGGTGGAAGAGAATCACTTCTCCATTTTGCCTCCTGTGAATCATAACCCTGCTTTCTATTCCCTCTGTCTTGAGGTGACAGGGAGTTTTACAAGTTCTTGATTCAAGAACAAGTGAGGCAGCCCAGGAGTAAACAATAGAACTGAATTGCGAGGGGAGGGGTCCGACAAGCTGGATTCCAGGCTTAGCTTTAGAAGCTGTGGATATCTTGGCCAAGCCACACCTCCCTTTAAGCCTTGATTTCTTCACCTGTCAAATAGAGATGATTTTTCCCACTGTGCCCATTTCTCAGGGCTGTTTCCAGGATCCAATGCGGAGGCTTAGTACCCATGCTAGTGTTCCTTATGATGAAGGACTCACACATTAGTAGATGATTCTGAATATAATGGGGCGTGGTCACTACTGGACTCTTGACCCATGTGAACTGTTCCTAAAGGGGCCATTTGTATCTTTTGATCATGCATTGAACATTTACCCCAACCTTATCTTTCATAAGCTCTTAGTCTACATTCTGCAGAGACAGAATTGTAAACCTAAAGGACAGTACTGTGTGATAGGTGCTATCCTAGAGTTATAAACAAAGGGAGGTTTAAGTCCTCTCTGACTGCACTGCCAACAGGACTTGCCTAGACCACTGCGGTAGTTTCCCAGTACTGAGCAACCCTATCCACCCCACCCCCAAATGCTATTCACCTTAGGTACTTAGAGTTATTTCTTAAAGAGAGAAAGTTAAATGTAACTTCCCTGTTGAGACCCTTTAGAAGCCTCTGGTTGCACTTAGAATAAAACCCAAACTCCCCTCTAAGGACCCACACATGATCTTCCTGCCCTCCTTTGTCCCCCACCCCTCACTGCACCTTCCCTGACTCCCAGCTGAAAGTAGGGTCCCCAGCCACATTCTTCTCTATCATTGCTGCCCCTGGTTCCATCAGGGCACCTATTAAGTTCATTTGGGAGACTATTTCAGGGTAAAGACCGCATCTGAGAGAACTTCCCTCCCATGCCCTAGTTATTTTCTTTCAATCCCCCTGCTTTCTTTCATAGACCTTGCCACAATTTGAAATCCCTTAGATGATTTATTTATCTATTTTGTGTCTTTATTACTTACCCCACATAGTATTTGGAGCAGAGTTTGGTGCACAGCTAATGTTTGTTGATCGAATGAATGAATGAATGAATGATCAGAAAAATTACAAGATATGGACTAGAGAGAAGAAAGACCAGGAAAAGAAAGCTGTGGGGGAAACTGCTATGATCAACCAGGCAAGTGAGAGAAAGGGCCTCATGTAGGGCGGAACCAGAACACATCAGCAGTGTTGGTGTACTCTAGGCACAGTTCTAAATTTGAAGCAGCTGGTGTTAGTGACCAACCAAATGTGGGGGATGAGAAAGAGAAAGGAACAAGGATCCCCCCCCCCCCCCCCCCCAGTGAAAGAACAAGGCAGGAAGAGTTGATTGGGATTGAGGGAAAGTAGAAAGATGAGTTCGTTTGGACGTGTTACATCTGAGGTGTTTGAGGGACATCCAAATGAAGGTGTTCAAAAGGATGTTGGATTGACCTGTACCCAGCAAGAGGCCAGCGCTGGAATTTGGGATGGAACCACAGAGGTCAAGAGTAGATGAGGCCATCCAAGAAGATTGTACAGAGGGAGGAGGGGGCTCGAGCCCCAAACTTGCAGAACATTAAGGCTCGAGGAACCTGCAGGGACCAACCAAAAGTCAGAAAGATTAGGTCCCTGAACAGAGTAGAGAGAGGACACCCAGAGAGCAGTCAGGGAGCTTCCAGAAGAAGGGGATGGTACCAACAATGTCAGATATTGCAAAGATCTGGCAAGGAAAAACAAGCTACTGGATTTGGCAACAAGGGTCATTCCTTATCTTTCCAGGGTGGGGTCACCTCTGAGGTTGAGGAGGAAGCCAGATTGTGATGGGTGAAGTAGTAAATAGGAAAGGAAGTGGCAGAAACAGCAAATGGAGACAGTTCTTTAAAATTAAAATTTTTTTGATAGTAAGGAGGAACTAAGACCTAAGACAAAGCAATAAGGTGATTATTTTAAGAGGAGAAAAAGTCATGTGAAGGCTTTCCTTTTTAATTTTTTTCACTTAATTGTTTTCTCTGTTAATTACATGTTGACTGTAGAAAATTATAAAGTCCATAAAAGGATGGAGAAGCAGAGGAAAAAAAAACACTTTAATTTAATATCTAACATATTTCCTTTCAGTCTTTTTCCTGTGCATTTTTTCCTTTACCTAGATGACTTATCTTGACAGTGCAATTCCGTGTTGTACTTTTTTCCTACTAAACACTGTGTCCTAAGCACTGAAGAGAATTCTTCTTTCTTTCTTTTTCTTCTTCTCTTTTCTTCTTTTTTTTTTTTTAAATATGAGAGACAATTGAATGGCCAGTCTGGTTCTGTCTTCCCCTCTAGCATTCTTGGAGTCTCTCTGATATCTGAGCAGACAGATTTTGTTTGGAAGATACTTCTGTTCATTTTGGGTGAATAAAAAAAGCTGAACAACCCTGGCTGGTGTAGCTCAGTGGATTGAGCACGGGCCTGTGAACCAAGGGACCACGGTTC